>JAJIBD010005860.1:0-116477 GCA_021461705.1 Cryptotis parvus | reverse complement strand
GAACCTGGGAACACTGGTGGTGGGATCAGCGCTAGAGAGCACTGTATGTCTAGGTAGAGCACTGTATATAGATAGAGTACTGTATGTAGATAGAGCACTGTATGTCTAGATAGAGAGCACTGCATGTAGATAGAGCACTGTATGTCTAGATAGAGCACTGTATGTAGATAGAGCACTCTATGTCTAGATAGAGCACTGTATGTAGATAGAGCACTGTATGTCTAGATAGAGCACTGTATGTCTAGATAGAGCACTGTATGTAGATAGAGCACTGTATGTCTAGATAGAGCACTGTATGTCTAGATAGAACACTGTATGTCTAGATAGAGCACTGTATGTAGATAGAGCACTGTATGTAGATAGAGCACTGTATGTCTAGATAGAGCACTGTATGTCTAGATAGAACACTGTATGTCTAGATAGAGCACGGTATGTAGATAGAGTACTGTATGCAGATAGAGCACTGTATGTCTAGATAGAGCACTGTATGTAGATAGAGGCACTGTATGTAGATAGAGCACTGTATGTAGATAGAGCACTGTATCTAGATAGAGCACTGTATCTAGATAGAGCACTGTATCTAGATAGAGCACTGTATGTCTGAAAACCAACTATGACGAACCTTGTAAACCCTGGTGCTCTAATAAAATAAAATATAAAAAAAAAAAAAATAATAAAATAAACCAAGAGAAGAGAGCTACTCAAATTCCAAAAAAGGCAGCCATAAAAGAAGAATCACTACTAATCTTAAGAACGAAGACATTACAAGAGTGTGTGTTAAGAAATGAGGTAACACGGATAAAACTGGGGCCTGGAGGACCCCTCCCTGTGCAGCTTCTTTTTTATTACTATACCCCTGTGAGATATACAATAACAAAGATGTTCATAATCGGGTCTCCGGTCATACAGTGTTCCAGCACCCATCCCTCCACCAGTGCCCCATTCCCATAACCCACCCAGCCTACCTCTCTAACAGGCTCCCTTTCTCTCTCTCTCTCTTTCTCTCTCTCTCCCTCCCTCCCTCTCTCTCTCGCCATCTCTGTCTCTGTGTTTCTCTTCTCCCACACATTGTGGCTTGCCCTACAGATATTTACGGTTTAACATGTAAGTCTCTATGTGTACATTCAATGGTGAGTTCTAGTCTGACATTGTCATCCCCATTCCCCATCAGTCACCCCAGTTTGTTACACCTACAAATGATCATTACAGTGTATATATGAGCAAGATCCTGAAAAGGACCTGGTCCTAAACTTGATTATTATCTAAGTCTGCCACACAGCCGCAGAGAGGCGGCGGCGGCTCCTGTGCAGCTTAAGGACTGACCCAGCTTCACCTGTGGCCTCCTACTAAGGGCAGCACCTCTCTGCATCTGGCCAGAGGGGACACAGAACATCTGTCTGGCCACAGCTGGGACTGTTCTTTGGGGAGAAAGTAGAGGATGGAGCCTCACTTGGGGGGTTATGTACTTGATCGTGGGGCAGGGTATGTGTATGTGTGTGTGTGTGTGTGTGTGTGTGTAAAATCTTAATGTATATCTTAGTATAAATTTCCTTATGATTTATTATTTATTACCAGTAAATGTTTGTTTTGCATATTTATTTTATATACTTTTATACCCAGGGTCCTATTAAAATTTCTTGGGCATAAAGGGGTCTTAAGAGGAAAAGGTTTAAACCCCATATGGAGTCACAAACACACACCTCAAGAAATGAGGGCTCGTACTACCAGAAATAATGAGACGGACAGACTTGGAGGATCCTCCTACCAGCAATGGTAACACCTACAGATTTTCCAACCCTGACCACCCCTACATTCAGTTACATAAGCTCCCCACGGGGCTCCATCCTCTACCCTCCACCCAAAGAACAGCCCCAGGTGTGCCCAGAACATCTGTTCTGCATTCCCCACTGTGGCCAGATTTAATTGTTTTCTCTGGGTCCGCCAGTGACTGCTCTGACCTGACACAAGTCCAGATGTGCAGCTCCTAAGCTATTCTCCTACCCCTAGAAGAGTCAGGAGCAGAGAACCCACTGATCAGGACTGGACCACAGTTTCTGGAGAAGCAATATGACTGAAGGGATACGGAAAGCAGGGACGGTGGCGTCCGCCAAGAGGAGAGAGAGCAGCCGCACATGCCTCCCTACCTCTGGGCAGATCTGAGGCTTGGGTCTGTGATGTCCACTCATCAGCATCTTGGCTGTACTGGCACTAGACTGCCAATCATCCAGCTGGTGCAGGAGCTCCCATATGTAAAGCAGCAATCAGCACAGTATCCTGGGGAATTCCTGAGGGTTATGCCTACACAGTAAGGCCTACAGAGTAAGCCAGAGGAAATACACCATTCAACTCAACACAGCAGTTCATGGACTGTACTAAAAACAGATTTAGGAAGAAGAATCTGCTAAGGATGAAGAAGCAGTACAAAGCCCCAGGGTGATGTTAAATGTCCTGAGGCATTTGAACAGACAAAAAGTATGAGATTAAGGACAGAGAAGAAGCTATGAAAAGACTCTGACAAAAAATAATGGACTTTGAATATATAATGCTGAGCTACAGAATACAACAGAGCAGGGCTGGAGCAATAGCATAGCGGGTAGGGCATTTGCCTTGCTGATCTGGGTTGATCCCCCATCCCATATGATCCTCCGAGGTAATTCCTGAGTGCAGAGCCAGAAGTAACCCCCTGAGCATTGCTGGGGTGTGACCCAAAAAAGAAAAAAAAAAAATCTTAAAAGCAAACCAAAAAAAAAAAAAAAAAAGGAATACAACAGAGTGATTTGACAGTAAACAAGAAAACATCCAAGGAGCAGTTGAGTTTGAAACAATGGTAGTAAAAGGCAAACAGAAAAGTAACCAAAAAAAAAAAAAGAAAATTAAATTTTGCAAACAGTGTAAGAGCTCCATGGAACGACACCAAGAGGAACAATATCCACATTTTAAGTGTCCCAGAAGGAAAAGGGAACGCAAACCTGTAGAAACAACATTTGAAGAAATCATAGCCCCAAACCTCCCTAAACTGAGAAAGGACTCAACATACAGAGCACTATATCCAGTCACGCTGGCATTCTGGACAGAGGAAGCATCACAAGTTTAGAGATGAAAGAAAACTAAAGCAATGCATCAGCCCCAAACCAGTCTTGGAAGAAATACTAAAGCGTCTCTATGAAATGAAATGCAGTTTCACCTAGATGCAGTAAGGTACCAAGATTATGTACTGTGGATTATGCATAGTCAAACTGTGTCTCACTAAAATAAGTGTAGGCTCAATTTACCTAATAGGCGGAAATACAGACACAGAAGCCTCAAGATACCCTTAAAATAAAATCTATGGAGTTAAAAGAAAATTTGTCAACCAAGACTCCATTCCCAAGCACCCAGCCTAAAGGAAAAGAGAGGGTCTTCGACTTTTAAGTGAAGTTTCAAGTTCCTTTATTGCACTTAGATGGATTTATTTTTAAACGAATAAGCAAATAAATATTTGTTTATATATCATTAACAAAAAGGTGAAGCAGAAACTCAACTGCAAAACAAAAATATCTTATAGCACACTACAGCAAAGCAAAAAACCCAAAAACAAAACACCCTAAAAACAAACAAGGGGTGCCGGAGGCGAGAGGCTCAGCGGGTAGGACGTTGCCTTGCACACGGCTGGCCCATGCTGAATCCGGGTTCGATCCGGCATCCCATATGGTCCCCCGAGCACTGCCAGGAGTAATTCCTGAGTGCAGAGCCAGGAGTAACCCCCTGAGCATTGCGGGTGTGACCCAAAAAGAAAAAAAAAAAACAGTAAAATGGCAATGCTTATACTTCAATCATGTCTTAATGATCTAAATTCACACTTCCAAAGGCATAGTGTGGCAGAATATATCAAAAAAGCAAAATCCAACTTTTGCTGCCGACAGGAAACATGTATTAGTTTTTTTTTTTTTTTTTTCTTTTTTTTCTTTTTGGGTCACACCCGCAATGCTCAGGGGTTACTCCTGGCTCTGCACTCAGGAATCACTCCCTGGCGGTGCTCGGGGACCATATGGGACGCCGGGATCGAACCCGGGCGGCACAGGCCAGCCGCGGCAAGGCAAACGCCCTACCCGCTGGGCTATCGCTCCCGGCCCCTAGTTTTTAGTTTTCAAGATTGGTAAACAATCCTAGCGAGCAAATGGCTAACTCAGAAAGGAAGACGCGGCTATCCTTATAACAGATAAATGAGTCCCAGCTACAAAAGCTAATGAGGGCAGAGATGCTCCTGGTCCTTCCCGCAGACTGAACACAAGGGCACCTTGAAAGGGGCTGGGTGAGGTCCTGGCCCGTCCCAACAGAGCTCCAACAGCTAAAAAAGAACTTCTACACGCCATATTCACCACCATGCTCAAGATCGAACTCCACTGCTTGGAAGAGACCCAGCTGTGAATGAATCCATTGAAAAACTCAGGTATGTGGGTTCCTGCGACTGACTTTTTTCAGGCTTTATCAGAGTTGGATGGCCCCCTCCTCCATCTCCCTGTTTTCCTGAGGGCCGGTGGTCACACCCATGAATGCCTCAGGTGCTGAAGTAACCTCAACTTCCGGCCATGATCCAGAGACTCATACATAAATCTCAATAGAGACCTATAACTCAGTTACAATCTCTGGAATTCCTGCGGTGTGTGGCCGCATTTGCATTATTGTCATACTGGTCCCTTCTCTTATTTTGTTTCTAAATGGTTCCCAGAAGAATGCATGTGAACGGGCAATGGCACTTATCATCAGAGACAGTAAGCAGCGAGCACAATGAGAGACCATTGGATGTCCACCGCAATGACTGGGAGTTTTCTCACAAATTTTAAAGATTGGTAGTACCAGGGGCTTGTAAAGATAAGGATCAAATGGAACTCATACCTATCACCAATGAAATGGAAGAAGGTATTTTGAAATACCACCAGCAGTGCCTTTTAAAGGAAAATGTACATTTTACATACGCTCTATTCATTCCAGTATTAGTGGAATTAGTGGCCGTAGGCCTACAGCAAAATTCTACACTCAAAGATTTTATTTATATTTAGGGGTTAGGGCTGGGGATAAAGGCAACGTAAGGTGATGACTCTTTGATGCAACTGTTCTGTATCTTGACTGCCCATGTGAATATCTGGTTGTAATACCGTTGCTTTAGTTTTTTGAAAAGTTAGTTATCACTGAATCAAACTGCGTTTTAAAAGTATACAAGGAGCCACAGAGATAGCACGAAGGTCAAGGCACTTGCCTTGCATGCGACTGACCCCAGTTCAATCCCTGAAACCACATGCGGCCCCCTAAGAACTGTCGGGAGTGATTCCTGAGCACAGAGCCAGGAATAAGGCTAGAGCATGGCCAGGCACGGCCCTGACCCCGCTCTTCCCTCCTCCACAAAAGCATACAGGATCTTTGTGTCATGTCTGATATTTGTACATAAATACATGATTCTCCATAAGAAAAACTTGAGCCAGGCAGAGAGCTCCAAGGGTGAGTGTGGGAGCTTTGTACTGAGGAGCCTGGGCTGAATCCCAGGAAGACAGCGTCCTCCAGCACCACCAGGAGTGGCCCCTGAGCACTACCAGGTGCAACCACTGAGCACTGAGCATGGAGCAATTTCTGAGCACTTTCTGTGAAAGTTTATGAGTGACTTCTAAGTGATTGGATGTGCTCCCCCCCACTCATCTCTCTCACACACACACACACACACACACACACACACACACACACAAATACTTAAGAACAGAAATAAAACTCATTCACAAATGTAGCAGAATTATTTGCAATGTCTCCAAACTTTGCTTTTTTTTAAAGCAAAAAAGTGTGCATCACCTTAGAGTGGATAAGCGAAAGACAACGCATCCAAGCCACGGAACACCAAGGAGCAGCACAAGGAAAGGACCATGAACACGCACACGACAATACGCGAATCAAGCTCAAAAGCATGATGTTACGGGAAAGAAACAAAGCAGCCAAGACTACACAGCGTATGCTTCCACGCACACGAGACGCAGCAGTGACTGCCCGCAGGTAAAAATAAGGGAGGAAAATAGTACAAAGGAGCAGGAGGAAATTTCTTAGGGTGAAGAAAATATTTAGTTCCTTGATTATTATGAGAGGTGGATAAATATTTCTAATTAGTGAAAGTCACACTGTATGTACTGGATCAGTGAATTTCATGATATGTGAATAATATCTTAAGTACAAAAAAATTAGAGCTCAGAAAATACCTGTTAATGTCTTCCCTGCATTCAGAGGAGGAGAAATGACTCTGAAAAGTTTCTGCATTGAAATAGAAAACAAAAATCACTTTTAAAAAAAAGAGGCGTTCTTTAAAAAAAATAATCAAGACTTACACCATTCACATTTCTCTGACTGTGTTAAGTCATTTACTACTAGACCATGAAAGCTTCTAAACGTAAATGAGAACGGTCTGAGAGAGGGTCATCGGGCAGCAATGACAGCGGTAATAGTCCACACTGAAAGAAACCATTTAATAAGCACCAATTAGACTGTCACTGTCACTGTCTTCCCGTTCATCATCGATTTGCTGGAGCGGGCACCAGTAACATCTCCATATGACCTGTCTCATGCAAGTAGAGCCCAAGGGCACCTGCTTGCTCCAGGAGCATAAAGAGCCTCAAACCATTCCATCAGGTCATGGGAATGAGGTCTGTAATTGTTACTGGTATCTGGCATATCAAATACGACACGGGTAGCTTGCCAGGCTCTGCCGTGCGGGTAGCATATTCTCTTGTAGTCATCTCAAAATCCAGCATTTATTGATGAACCACGTGGCGCTTGTGGCCAAGCAAGCCGGCTATAATAGGCTGGTCTGCTGGGTGGAGTTCTGACGAGGGGGAAGTCCCAAACCTTAGGGTCCCCAGGCATCTCCAGGCAGAATAATTCCTGAGTGCAGAGCCAGGAGCAACCAATTAGACAAAGGTCTTTTTTATTGAAGATACTTCATTATTTGAAAACTTGAAAGCAAACAAAGGGTCTACCAAAACAATACTGCAGAAAACACCTGCACAATTAGCAGTCACAGAAATAGGATCTGAACTGAAGCAGAGCCCAGCAAATACAGGAAGATCAATGCAGAACTGCAGCTGGTCTTCTTCGGAGGGAGTTTTCCTATTTGGGAGAAAGATCTTAGCACCAGAAATGCAGCTGCAACTCAACCACCTTCACCCTAGGCAACATTTCCTTCGTTTCCTTCATTGTCTCTTGTTATTCACTGCCAAAGGGTGCTATAGGCACTGTGTGAACAGACCTCTTTCCAACTGTTAATATCCCCAGCTGTTAATTAAAAGTCATCTCCCACGGAGCCTGAGGGATAGTAAAATAGTTAGGGCGCTTGTCCTATTGTGGCTGGCCTGGATTTGATCCTCAGCATCCAATATAGGGTCCCCCAAGAACTGCCAGGAGCTATTCCTGACTGCAGAGCCAGGAGCAACCCCTGAGCACTGCCAGATGTGGCCCCAAACCTAAAATACTGAAAAATAAAAAATAAAAATAATTTCCCTTCACCCCACCTCCGAACAACTGGGACCTGATATTTTCTTCCAAACACCAGGCACGAAACACTTTTACCTCAATAGTATTAAAATCGGGACTGAGAAGAGCTTTCAGATACTACATTAGTCAACTGAAATACAACAGCACTGCCTGACATTCTAGAAAATCTAGAAAACTTCAAAAGGCAGGACGCCACCTCTTAATTTAGAGCTCCTTAGTACAAAAATAGCTGAACTTTTTAAACACTGGAAAGTGATTCCCCTAAAGGCAGAGGATTATAAAAGAAGAACCACAGGACACATCTTGCCCCCCACTGCTAAAATCTCCAAATGACTATTTAATAACAAGTATCAAGCTCCTGCTGAAAGCCATTAAACTTGAAAACTACTCTAAATCCAAAACCAGGCAACCTCCGGAGCCCAGGGTTCCATCTGCGGTGCAGAAGTAGAAATGCAAGCCAGACTCCAGGAATCGAGAAGGGGAAAAAAAAAAAACCTCACAAAACAAAAACTTCAAAAGCAACTGTAAGGAAACCCCAGCAATCACTCTCTCAACACTGACTGTATCAAATGAGCATCTGTCTCCGGGAATTATTTGAAGAGTAACTAGAAATCACATTAATCCTCCCCATTTATGGGTTCGGGATGAGTCACAGCATTTTTGCATGAAGTGGGAAAGTATGGGACCGCTGAGACCCCTGACAGGTGTTTTTTTTTTTTGTTTTTTTTTTAAGGAAAATAGGGAGGCAACAAAGCAGTCAAGGAATATTCAGGTGCAAAGAATAGTTTCCTTGACACTCACAATCACAATCCGAATAGTGGAAGCCGGACACAGTGGTCACTGAAAAATGACTAAGGGCTATGCAAGCAAACTTGAGCTCTCCTGAAGAGAGAGCGCGACTGGGAGAGCGGACGGATAGGAGGATCCCTCCCAGGTGAACGTGCTTTTTAGGAAGCCGGCAATAGGGGCTAGGGACAGAGCACAGAGCGATGGCAGGCATAAAGGGGAGACATGTCCCCAGCATCACGCGGCTCCCAGTGCACTCGGCACCGCTGATGTAGCCTGGTGGGGTGGCTGCAGTGGCCCTGGGTGCCACGGACACAGCAGCACCCCCACCCAACCTCTCAGCCTGGTGAGCAGAGTACAGCTGGGAGTGGCCCCACAGACCCGAAGCACTGGTTGGGAGCACTCCCTCCAAAATCAAAACCTGCAACAAAATCACTCAATAAAACAGAATCAGTCTCTCTCTCTCTCTCTCTCTCTCTCTCTCTCTCTCTCTCTCTCTCTCTCTCTCTCTCTCTCTCTCTCTCTCTCTCTCCCCTCTCTCTCTCTCCCTCTCTCTCTTTCTCTCCCCCTCTCTCCTCCCTCCCCTCCCTCCCTCCCTCCCTCTCTCTCTCCCTCTTTCCTTCCCTCCCCCCCATTTTTTGGGCCACACCTGGCTGTGCTCAGGACTTATTCCTGGCAAGCTCAGGAAAAAATATGGGATGCCGCAGGTCAAACCTGGGCAGGGCCATGTGCAAGGCAAACACTCTACCTGATGTACTGTGCCACTGGCCCTGAACCTACTTTTAGATGGCCATTCAACAGACATGAAACTTGGCCATTAAATAGACAGAAACTATCTGCCCTCAGCTGATAGCTTCTGGACCGGTGGTCCATCACTTCACAGAGCAATGAGTGGCAGAACACTGTGTCCACAACCCATTACACACAGTTCTGTCCCCAGATTCTAAGGCACGAGGCCTGACTCTTTTTAAAATAAGCCCAAGTACTTGTTTGATGCCCTTCCAATGTTAAAAATGTTAAGGAGTGATGATGGTTCTGAAATAATAAACTGGAGAAAGAAGAAAGCAATTAACAAATAATAGCCTCATATCATTTTAAAGCCTTTACCCAGCAAAACAGACCTACAAGAAGCGTTGCTCAAAAGGATGTTATTATATAACATCCTTAAATAGTGATTTTTATATCCTTTGGAAAAGCTGTTATAATATCAAAAATTTTCAAATTAACTCTTTATGAATTTAAAAGGCAAGCATTATTTTTAATGCTATATATTATTAACTGGGACTTAAATATTTAAATGGTAATGCTAGACTAGAACTGAGTACTGAAAGCAGGTAAACACGATAACCCCCAAGTGTAAATATATACTTACACAGATATGTTAAAAGAGGAATGAAATAAAAACTACTTAATAGTAAAAAAGAAAACGGGTACAAATAATACATTTACATGAAATTTTTTAATGATCAAAGTTAAATCATTCAAACCAAATGGAAAACAGGAAAAGCATTAATAGACAATACTAAATATGTTTCAACTTAAGGGCATCTTACCTCCATTGGACTAATAAATTCATTCATGCCTCTGTTATAGACATAGATCATAGCATCGTACAGATGGTTTTCCCAGCACATGAGAACCACCTGTAAAAAGGAAGAGTTTCTCTGTCCAGACAACTTGGTGAGTTTCAACCAATTTTAAAATTTTTAAATTTTAAGAATGGGTCAGAGAGAGGGACTGTGGGTTGGGCACATGCCCTGTACACGCACCAACCCAAGTTTGATTCTTGGCACATGTGGTTCCTGAGCACTGTTAGGAGTCATCCCTGAGCACAGAGCAAGGAGTAAGACTGAGCACTGCCGGGTTGACCCAAAAAACCATAAAGAAGAAAAAAAGGAATGAAGAATATATTGGATTTTCCCTCAACTTTCATACTCTTGCTCTAAAAGAAATTGAAGTAATCAATCACCAAGCCAGAGAGTTAACATCGCTTCAGTTCTATGTATTTTGGGGCCACCCCAGCAATCCTCAGAGGGTCACTCAGGGCAGTGTCTGTGGGTCCATGCAGTGCTGTGACTGAACCCAGCATCCCCACAAGCAGAGCACCAGCTCCAATCCTTTGTGCCAACCCCCAGCCCTCAATACTATTTTAAATAGCACAAAACCTACTTTTGGACATATCCTCCTGCATTTGACTATTTCTCCTCTATTTGCCTCTCTTCCACACTCATTTGATCTGTGGTCAGGAGATTTACAAATATCTACCATCCCTTTCTACCTCTGAGAAGAATCAGTGACATTTGTAAGGCAAAGATCTAAACCTACTGATGTAGCAGGAGCTAAGGAAGAAAGCACAGGTCTCAGGTAGCTAACCACACCCAAGGAATAGGTAGCCAATCAGAATGTAGAAGGGGATACCTGGGGGTGGGATTTGGCAACAAATAAAAAGACAACCCCAGGGCCCTCCTCAGAGAAGTGAAGGGAAGAGCTCTCTGGCCAGCTGCTCCCAACCAGCTCCCTCCCTCTCTCCTTGGATCAGGTAAGGCGGCATGCCCAGATACAAAGGCCAGGGAAGGCCAGGCAAGGGCTGCTACAGGTATGGGCCAGGCTCAGAGGCCCAGGTTACTGTAGGGCTTGGATGCCCAGGATAGCCCAGGTTCAGGCAGGGCATGGATGCCCAGGTAATGGCAAGGTACTGAGCACAGGAGTCTCACCCCACGTGTACAGGGTAGAGGCTGGAGACTAAGGAAAGCCGGGACAGGGACAACAGGGACCGCTGGGGTACAGTTGGGAGGCCCAGCGGCAGGCGCTGAGAGAGCAGCACAGGAACAGGACCGGGCCATCGTTGTGGGATGTGAGCAGATTGCGTGGGACAGGACCAGGAATTCGTTCACAGGTAACAGAGAGGCCAGACATCTGGGGAAGGGACCTGGAATCCTCTGTTCATTAAACTGACTTTCAACCTTCTGAGTTCTGTATGTAACTCTCTCATACAATCCTCAAGAACCCACCAGCACAGGCGAATCCACTTTCGGCGTTAACATTACTGTCTGCCCTGACATGACTTCCCTTCACCCGGGACTCTCAGCACGAGAACAAAATGGAGTGTGCACTGTGGCTTGGGAAGGGCCCTCACAAATGTGACACATGTGTTAAAGAACTTGATCTTAATCTGAAGTGTTCAGAAGGCAATTCCTGAGAAGAAAGGACCTAACGATCGTATGGGCTTGAGCCAAAGCAGAGGTGGAAACTTGAGACCATACATGCCAGAGTTGGTGGAAGAAAGCGTGAAGGATGGAGAGGTACCAATTGGAGAAAGCATTTATGAGGAACAGAGATGACCTGAAGAACTCCTATAGCCTATATCCTGTTACTATTATCTTTAGAGCTACAAGGGGAAAAAAAAGACTGAAATTTAAGCACAGAGAATGGAAAAGAAGGAGAGGGGTAGCTAGGGAGGGCAGAGAAAAACAGAAGCGAGGTGCCATGGCAAAGTCATTCTAGACCAAGGAAGGTTCTAGAAGCTCTTCTCCAACCCTCCAGCTTAGTCAGTTTCATGATCTCTTTATTAGTGAATAACAAATTTATGTCAGTCCTATGTGACCCTTATTTCCAACCACTTATTGGATGGCTAGCAGTCATCCTAAAGTAAAATAGCAAAACAGCAACTGGTTTGTGTCTCCAGAAGTTCAGACCCATCCCAGTCTTCTAATCTTAAAGGAACCACTATCCATCTTGTTTCTCAGGCAAAAAGCAAAAAAAAAAACAAAAAAAAAAACCTAGGCATCTTTCTCAAATTCTCCTTCTACACCCTCACAACCAAATCGTTAACAAGTCAGCTCTATATCCAAAAGTGGGACATTTCTCTACCACCTGAGGCCAGGATATCATTCAAGATCAGCCACTAACTCGCCTCTTTGCTTCTCTTGGACTTAACTCCTAGCTTTCGCTCTACTGTCTCTAAACCAGAGTGAGCTTACCTCAAACGTTTTTAAGTGCTTGTAATAAAATGGAAAGGTCTATACCTTGTCCAGTCAAGCTCCAAACTTGTTGGCCTTTAATTTATTACTTTAATATCCAAGCATACTTTCTTCTTTGCATTAGCTATTACTGTTTCCTGTAGCTTCCAAGTTGTCACATTACTGATTCATTCGTGTCATTCTGATTCTAAATTTTCTCAGGAAGGCTCTCTATAATTAGTCTGAAGTAGCTGCTCTCCCATGCCCTAGCTCACTGCCTGTTTGACTTTTAATGCAACACTTATTTCTGGCACATCTGGTTTATTTACTTCTCCATCTGATTATTCTAAAACAGTTTTTTTATTTTCTAGAAACTGTATTAAAAACAAAATGTGTGGGTCAAAGGCAGTATTACAGTGGGCAGGCACTTGCCTTGCATGTGGCTGACCTGGGTGCAACCCCAGCACCATATATGGTCTCCCCAAGCACGGCCAGCCCTGGTCCCTGAAGCCAGGAGTAATTCCTGAACATCATGGGCTGTGTCCAACAAACAAAAAGCAAAAACAATCAAGATGTGTGGGGCAGAGAGAGAGCTCAGGGGTTGGAGCACATGCTCTGCGTGCAGCAACTCCCGGATATGGCACCATCCCTGGTACCATTCGGTCCCCAGCGCTGCCAAGAGAAACTCCAAGCACTGTCCGGGGAGCATACACAAAGGACCAGTGAGTTGGACACCAAAACAAAATACAACTGCAACGTTTTGCAATACGGTCAAAACTTAGCAATTTCATACATTTACTTTGAAGAGCAATACAACGTTTAAGGAAAGGAAATGAAAGGGCTATTTATTTTTTTCTGGGGTTTATTGATTCATGTACTTTTATCTGATTCATGTAATCTTGTCTTCATTTAGTAACGGCTCAAAAAGATTTTATCTTCTGCTTTCCAGGACATTTCATGATCTTCTGTTGGTTTCAAATGAAGCTATCTGGCATGTTTTAATGTAAAACACTTTGTTTACCGTTGGGGAGGGCGGTCTTGTTTTTCTGTCCGAAGATTCCTTGGGACCTTCACAAAAAAATAGGTCCTTCCCTGTTTCTGCCCTGGAATGACTCACCCCAACTCTGACAACATCTTTCTTGTTAATGTAACTGTCCATATGAAGGTGGTGACTAACTCAATTCATAGTTAAGTGTGAGATCTAAAGCTCTCAATTGCACACTAAAGAATTTCAGTTAATTTAATGACACTGGCACGAGTTGAAAAATCATGTGCAATTTAATCTTATTCTTTGTGAACACGCAACGTTTAGCTGGACGTATTCTGTTTGGTTCTATTACGCTAAACTGTTCCATGAGGAAATGTCCTCATCCATGAACGGCACATCAGTGGAGCACATTCTTGTGCAGGACACACTGAAATGCTCAGGGAAAGTCCCCCAGAAGAATTTCCAGGGCTTGAGAGAGATCAAAGAGCTAGTGAGCTCGCTTTACAAGTGGGGTCTCAAGTCTGAGTGCTGCACAAGGCAACCCCCAAGCACAGAGCCAAGAGCTGTTCCTGCACAATAACAGTTCTGTCTCCTCTCCCCAACCCCCACCCCCACCATAAAACAACCAAAGGGAGTTGGGGGAAGAATTTCCCTAAGAAGGATATTGGCAAATACAACTTTGTAAGACAAAAATTTAGCAAAAGTGCTTAATAAGACAAAAACAATAGCACAAGGGTTAAAGTGCCTGCCTTGCACACAACCAACCAAGTCACACCATCCTGTCCCCCCCCACCCCCGCCACCCTGCAATCCGGGGCCTCCAGCACAGAACTGGGAATAGCCCCAAACTCCACTAATGTGGCTCACCCTCCTCTTACCAGCCCCCCACTACACACACACACACACACACACACACACACACACACACACACACACACACAGTACTTAGTAAATAATTGGCAGGAGCAGAAGGCAGATGAGGATCATGCAAGAAACGATGCAAACCTTAGTGAGCTGCAGCTAAACTTACCTGCTGAATATCCAGGCTGGTGATGTCCATGTGGACAATGAGGGCCTCCACGTTTTCCATTAACTTCTTATCTTGGAAATGAACGAGCAAATCTTTCATTACCTGTGGAGTGATTCCTACCAACTTGTCACTTAAAATATACGGCTCAAGGCATTCCACAAACACTCCTTTGGCCACTGAATTCTCACTTAATTTGTCATACATTTGACTAAATAGAAGATCCCTGAAATAGAGAGGAGAAAAAAAAAAACACCTTTAGGAGCATTGCAAAAATTCACTGAATTCAGTCTGCTAAGTATAGCTCATCTTTTCCATATTCTAACTTCCCCACAAGTTTATTAAAAACAGTGACAATATTTGCATAGCACTTTATACTGTAAAAATCTTTTATATACACTATCTTAATTAATTCTCCCAATTCTTGTTTTCCCTCAGAAATAAGAAAGCCTAAACAGTTATTTATTCAAAGTCAGAGTGCTAACAAATGATAGATTCTGAACTTAGCTTTCTGACCTAGATCCTATACTGAGTTGTTAGGGTTTGAAGAAAAGGAGGGCCTTTTAATTTTCTGGCTCTTTCTCTTTTTAGGCCAGCCCTCTGGGTCCTGACCTTGGTCCTATTGCCCTGTGGCCCTGTAGCCCTGTGGGCTTGGAGCTTGCCCTCGGCCTCAGTCATCAGGTCTTGCGGCCCTGGTGCTGGCCCTAGGGCCTAGGCACCAAGAGCAGCCTCTCCCCACTGGTGCTGGCCTTCAGGCCCAGATACCAGGGGCTGCTTCTTTCTCTCTCTGGAAGCCCCAGATGCTCTCCTGGGGCCTCAAGTTATAGCCTCAGGCCAGGTTCAGAATCCTGGCCTCTACCTGTTTAACAAAAAAAAAAAAAAAGCAAAAAAAAAAAAAAAAAAAAAAAAAAACCCAAGCCAGATGACCCCCCCACTCCATGAGGACCTCCATTTTCCACATCTGGAATTCCCCCTCGTCAGAACTCCACCCAGCAGACTAGCCTATCACAGCCCGGCTCATCGAGATCCACCCTGCTGCAGTCTTTCTTAATCTGGCCCAGGTATGCTGATCCAGAGACAGACATGGGGCAGAGCTGCTACTGGCTCTCACTGTGCCCAGCCACTCATGAGGTGCCCGGGAGGGATGGCAGGTTCTAGCCCTGGCCCACCACCCCAACAGAGCCTCACAACAAGCCAGATGACCCCCACTCCATGAGGACTTCCATTTTCCACATCCGGACTTCACCCTCGTCAGAACTCCACCCAGCAGACCAGCCTATCACAGCCTGGCTCGCGAGGCTGCTCACGGCCGCGCGGTTCATCAATAAATGCCGGATTTTGAGATGACTACAAGAGTATGCTACCCGCACGGCAGAGCCTGGCAAGCTACCCATGTTGTATTTGATATGCCAGATACAATTAGAGACCTTATTCCCATCACCTGATGGAATGGTTTGAGGCTCTTTATGTTCCTGGAGCAAGCAGGTGCCCTTGGGCTCTACTTGCATGAGACAGGTAATATGGAGATGTTACTGGTGCCCGCTCGAGCAAATCGAAGATGAACGGGAAAGACAGTGATACCTGTTTAACAGTCTTCCCAACTGTCACCTTACACAGGCAGGGTGTTATCCCACACTGAGCCTTGTATTGAGTCTTGCAGCTTGGACAGAACTTGAGGAGGTCATGCTAAGCAAAATAAGTCAGAAGAGAAGAAGAACAAATACCACATAATCTCACTCATCTGTGGTATACAGAAGCCGGGTGTGTCTCAAGAACTCACCACACCGGACCAAGGGGTGTGGTGGACATGATGAAGGAGATAACAAAATTGGGGGTGGGGGGGTTACACACGGCAATGCTCAGGGGTTAGTCCTGACTCTGCACTCAGAAATTATTCCTGACAGTGCTCGGGGAACCATAAATGACCATTTAGGAGAGAAAACATTTGCAAGGCATGTATCAGAGAAAAGGCTATTATATATCTGTGATACATATAAGGCACACAGAAAGTTCAACAAGAACAGTGAGATCACCCAAAGACAGAGAAAGGGGATGGACAGACACTTGCCCCCACTAGAGCATATGAAAAAGTGTTCATCATCTTTACTACCAGGAAAATGCCCATCAAAACAAGACCGCATCTCACACCAGTGAAAGGGTTTCTCTGAAAGACTGAAAACAAAGTGCTGACAGGGGTGTGGGTGGAAAGGAAACCAAGTCACTCTTTTGGGGCATGTCATCTGATCCAGCCTCTGTGGAAAGCAGTATGACTTCTCACGAAATTTAGAATAGGGCTTCCAGAGGAACCAGGGAGTGTTCTCTTTCCTAGAATCTATCCCAAGAAAATAAATACATGAATTTAAACATATATGTGCACTTACGTCCATTACACCACAAAGTACAACACTGGACACAGAAATAATCTAAATGTCCAATGACAGATGATCAGCTAAAAGTGTTGTGTGTCTCACACACGCACTTATACAATGGACTGCTACTCAGCTACAAGAAAAGTTGAGGTCTTGCATTTTGCTGCAACTTGGATGGAACTAGAGGGGTCACACCAAGCAAAATCAGTCAGAAGAACAAATACCATATGATCTTACTCCTCTGTGGTGTACAGAGAAATGAAACAAGGGAATATAGTAATGAAAGAGGAAGCTTCAGTTTCCCTGCCAACCAGAGAGAAGCCCACAGTTTCTCCGGCAGTTCCATTTCTCCCCATTGACCTACCCCACCTCATCCTAAGGCCCTATCTTTAACATTCCTGGTTTCCCCAGGATCTTACAATTCTGTCTGCAACTAAGAATCACAAGACTAAGATACCTGAGGCAGATAGCCGGCAAAACCCAAACCAGCCAGACTACCCTGAAGATTTCTGCCATTCTCTGTAATACTTGGTTGATAACAATGCAAAAAAATGGTCTTTAAAAGAACCTACAAGACTCCTTTACTTTAACTTAGTCCTATACTAAGTTCCTCCCCGCAAGGGGAGTTCCTTTCCTTTCTCCTCTACTTTCCAATAAACTTTTCTACTTTCTAATTCTGAGTCTGAGCATCGTTATTATTCAATACTTTCATTCTTGAAACTATTGAAGAACCTGGGAATCGCGATCGAACACAGAGACCAGCCGCCGCTGCTCCTGCCTCACCTGCATCAGTATGGAATAATGGAAAAAGTTTGACCTTGGATTATAAACCTGAGATTACCAAGCGGAGGGGCGGTGGGGGGGTGGGGGCTGGTAGAAGAGGGCAGGGGAAAGAGGTGAACTAGAAGTGACATAAGGAAGTGGTGGAGGGTTGGAGGAACTTTGGGGTGGGGAAGTTACAGCAACTATCATCAAAACCACAAACCTTAACACTATCATAATCATGGTGACTAAACCACAATTTTCTTAAGTAATGAAACACTAAATCAAATTATCATCTTGTCTAACTCAAGTATTCCAATATAGAAAAACATCAGAATTTATGGTATTACTATAGTGAGATTTCTAGTATGTTACTAGCAAGAGTGATGCCATTGTAACCATTTACCATGTGGTCTTTCCCATTTGGCGGGGTGTGGGGGGGTGGGAGAGGGTTTAGTTCCTTAATCATTCCATTTTTCAGAAATCTTGAGGCAAAGGATATGGATATTTTTGTGGTATTTGAAATTATCTTCTGAAAGATTCACAGCACCAATTTACACTGCTACCACAATGTATAATATCCCTGTTTTAACAGAAAGTTGTTTTTCCCCATATAATCTAAGCAGTGCGAATTAAATACCACCAAAGGCTTCTTGGGGGGTGTTTGGATTATACTTTTCAGTGCTTTGGGGTTACATTTTGGGGGCCCCTGGAGGACTATGCGTGTCAGAGACTGAACACGGGACTCCCACGTGCAAAGCATGTACTCCAGCCCTTAAAGCTTGCGCCCCTGACACAAGAGTTCCTAATTCAGTGATGATTGGCAGAATTCCACATTTCCCAAATTTCCGTTCATACTGTAGACTGCCTTATTCTAGCCACTGATTTATTCATACCAGAACTTGCTAGCTTGATCTGCCTTTGCAAGTGTTTTCACTAAATGTTTTATCTTTTTTCGATCTGTATCATGCTCACTGGGAACAGGGGTAGCTGGTTCATCACAGAAGCAGCTCACCATACAAGTTCCATTGAAAAGGTGAAGGAAGATTCTGAAAGGAGCAGAACGGTGGTCCTGTGGAGCACTGGAGGTGACCGAAGATCAAGGCAAGCAGCTACAAGGACACGGAACCAGCACCTCTTCCCAATGTGCAGTGTTCGCATTACACTGGGGAGAAATCCATATCCATTGATTCCGTCCCCTCTTCCACCCACAGTGTAATTTTTCCATCATTTTCCTCTTGCTTCATATTTATCAGGGTATTTTTCACGTTAGATTCACTTTAATCAATAGTCCATCACATTTTTTGTGATTACCAATTACTAGCCAAGTAAAAGAAACCGAGATTAAAGAAGCTATGCTGGAAGAAAGATAAAGAGGAACAAAGTACCTCTAACGAATTTAAAGAAAATGCCCTATTTCCTAGCCCCTGCTCTCCACAATGAGTTGCTGAAAACAATGTGCTCGGGAGAATAATTATACATTTGGTTCAGCACAAAATGCCCTGGGAAGAAAAATTAAGGAGCTGAAAAATTCAGTCAACAGAGCACAAAAGTAGACAAATAGAGACACTTCTGTGACGAACAGCAGCATGCAATGCTGGGGAGATTAACGGTAAAGTTACATATTCTTTCTTAACCAGGCAGAGGCTATCATAGCGCAGCGAGAAAAAGAACTCAGCAACTCCTCTGATCTCTACCTTAAAATAAACAGCAAACATAATTCCAGGACATGTTCACATCATTCTAAGGGAATATCAGAGCCGCAGGAGAGTGGGGGGAAAGCACATCTCCCGCAATGTTCAGACCTGGTGTTTCTGTGTCTGCTTGGGCATGTACTCCAGGGGACCGACTTTCTCTCTTGCAAGGGCTAACTTCAAAATTGCTGTTTATTGCTTCAGGCACAGCCTTTCTCTAGTCAGAGAACAGAAAATCCATTCTGAACAATAGAGGGCCCTCCATGAGGTCTTCTCAAACATCATTTCACTTAACATTAATACTCATACTAAAGATATTTAGAGTTAATCGTTCATAACTTCAAAATGATAAGAGAAAAAAAGCACACATTCACTTTAAGCACAATCAATTTAAGAGAAAAAAAAAGACTGTAAAAACACGCAGTATTGCTTGGGAGATATTTACAAATCAAAAGTGGTGTGAAGAGTCAAGACACAAACGCCAACACTAGTCAGTCTGTATTACATCTCAAATCAGAACAAAATACATCCCCACTCAACACAGGTGAGGTGTAACACATCCAGGGTTGATGGCCTCTTCCCTCCTAAAGGGCAAGGGCAAGGAAACTTCAAGAAACAATGTTCAGGGGCCAGAGGGACAGCACAGAGGTTAAGATGCTTGTGCTACACGCAATGGACCCCAGTTTGATCCCTCACACCACATATGGGTCCCCAGCACCACCAGGAATAGCTGGTGTGAATCTGAACCCTGCTCCCTTCAGAAAAAAAAGAAAAGAAATTAGATCAAAAGGCTTTGTTTTCCAATACAGGTATAGCAAACTGTAAATATTTCCTTTAAAGAGAAATGGCTTAATTGAGGTGGTAATTGCACAACTTAGAGCATACTAAAAACTACTGAATTACACACTTTAAAGGATGAATTTAATGATGTGTAAATTACATTTCTAAGTAACTGCTAGAAAATTTTTAAATGGCATGGCACCTTTCTCTCTAACTTTGATATTTAACATTTTAATATGCAGCTTTCAAAAGGCAGTATCCAAACATCAAACTCCTCAGTCATGCTTGATAATTAAGATCTTTCACTGTATCACTGTCTTCCCGTATAGCATCGATTTGCTCAAAGAGGGCACCAGTAACATCTTTATGCTTCTCAAATAACAATCCTGATGTTAGACAACATGACCTGCTACACAAAGGGCACTTCAGGTTCACATTGGACTTAACAGATGTTTCTGTTGTTCCATTTGTTTTGGGGGGGCACAACAGGCAGTGCTCAGGGCTCAATCTTGGCTCTGAGATCATGGTGCACTCATGGAGGGTTGGGGGAAGACCACAGGGGTTCTGGGAACAAAACCTAAGGGGGCTGCATGCAAGGCAAAGGTCTTACCCACTATACTATCACTCCACCCCCTCAACAGAGACTTCTGTTTGTTCTGGGGCCGCACCTACTAGTGGTCAGGGTTTACTACTGGCTTTGCGCTCAGGGATCATTCCCTCGAGGCTCAGGGGACCTTACTGAGTGCTGGGTTTGAACCCGTTCAGCAGCATGCACGGTAAACGCCCTCCCTGATTTACTATCATTCCATCCTCAACTGAGACTTTTTTTAAAGCTTTTTGGGCTGTACCCAGCAATGCTCAGGGCTTACACCTAGATCTGCACTCAGGAATTACTCCTGGCAGTGCTCAGGAAACCATATGGAGTGCCAGGGATCAAACCCTGGTCAGGGCATGTACAGCAAACATCTTACCCACTATATAATCTATCTCTTCAGTCCCCAGGGATATTTTTAAATCAGACCTAAGTCTTAGGAATGATGTCTTCTTTTAGGCTATATACTTACAACAATAAACTCAAAACAGATCTTTTACATATAAACTGTGTTCTGCTTTATCTCAGCATTACTGAGATATAACTTATAATCATTCAGCACCAATTATTGAACTTGTATCACTTGTCTTCCCGTTCATCATCGATTTGCTCGGCGGGCACCAGTAACATCTCCATATGTCCTGTCACATGCTAGTAGAACCCAAGGGCATCATCTGCTTGGTCCAGGAACATAAAGAGACTCAAACCATTCCATCAGGTCATGGGAATGAGGTCTATAATTGTTACTGGTATTTGGCATGTCAAATACGACACAGGTAGCTTGCCAGGCTCTGCCGTGTGGGTGGGATACTCTTGTAGTCACCTCTGATCTCCTGATGAACAGCGCGGCCACTTGAGGCCACGCCAGCAGGCCTGTGATCAGCTCTTCTGCTGGGTGGAGTTCTGATGAGAGGGGAGTCCGGATGTGGAAAATGGCGGCCTTGGCAAGGGTAATTAGGGACACAATGGACTGTCCATGAACTGAAAGTGAGCTATTTGTTCAGAAAGCGCAAACATACTTCTCACACTCACACTGAGAACTCCTCCCTTAGGCTGTCATACAGATTCTGAGCACAAATAAAACATAGTACACTAAATAATTATCAATAACCCTAGTGCTAAAACACTAGCAAGAACGTGGAGCCCAAAGTCAGCAAAAGTTACAGTTTCTTAATCAAGATCTGACCGAGCATTGACACTGCTGGAAAGCAGCCCTGCTACTTTCTTCTTGTTGTTGTTTTAAATTTTATTATGACACCATGAAATATTGTTGGATGACAGGCTTAGCCAGGTTGGGAGCTTTGCTCACAGCTTAATCTATTTACATGTTCTTGAGCCAAGGTTCATTCTAATGAGATCTCTCTTCTATGTAAACACTGATAGAGGCTGTGGCAGTTACAGAAGTCACCTTGATTCTGAATAACTTCTGGCTTGTTATACATCTACTAAGACTTCTATGTTATCTAGATTGGGCACAGCTCCTCTTTATACCCACTGCACCCAGCGTGGGAGTTAGAATTTACCAGGAGACTGCCACCCTGGCTACGTTGAGACTATCATTTAAGATTATAGGAAGATCATTCTAGTTTGCCCTCAAGCAGGTGAGCATGGCGCTTTCAGTATATGGAGAACAAGATACTCAGAATCACCCTGGTGCAGATAATAAATAAGAAGTACCTTGTGGGTACCATCTAGATTACATAAAGTCCATGAAATTAAGATGTATTATTTTATACCAGCTCTCTCTCTCTCTCTCTCTCTCTCTCTCTCTCTCTCTCTCTCTCTCTCTCTCTCTCTCTCTCTCTCTCTCTCAGTGTTTTACATAAGAGATAATCTCAGAGGTAGGGATTAGTCCTTGGCATACTCCTTTGTTTATACCTGTAATAGGGTGTGGTACCACCTTTCTACACTCTTCTACTATCTAGAAGCTGTTTAGGGTTCTTTGTTGACAGAACCCTCCCTGTCCAGTTAGGATTACTTTTGTGTATATAAGGGGCCTGACTTGAGGTCCCTTCTCCTTTTCCCTTTCTTTTGGGTAGGGACTCCTCTCAGTTGAGATCCTCTCTCTTTGGTGAGAGACTTGGGCTCTCCTGTATGGCCTAAGTCCTGACCAGAGCTAGAGTTCTTTCATTATATTGGATTGCGGTGGTAGAGTTTTTGTACTATTAAAAGACTTTTTTGGAACTGCACCCGAATTCGGGAGTTTATATCTGTTCCCCCGGCAGCCTTGGAGGTAAAAGAGAACTTCTGTCCTGATACTGTTGGGGATCCCAGTGGCTCCCAACAAAATATAAAATTGCAAAGCTGTTCATGATTGGGTTTCAGTCATACAGAGTTCCAGCACCCATCCCTTCACCAGTACCCATTTCCCACCACCAATGTCCTCTGATTCCTCCCCTCCCAGCCTGCCTCTGCACTTTTCCTCTTCTCTTTGCCTCTGTCTCTCTCTCTCTTCTCTTACACAATGTGGTTTGCAATACATATATTTAGGGCTATGTTTTTTATTTTTATTTTTATTTTCTATATATATATTTTATTATACCCCGTGAGCTATACAATTACAAAGATGTTCATGTTTGGGTTTTGGTCATACAGTGTTCCAGCACCCAGCCCTCCACCAGCACTGGTACTTTCAAGCACACTCCTACCTCTTACGGCTTATGGCAACTGAGCGGTTAACATACATAGGTGCGTGCGTGTGCGTGCGTGTGTGTGTGTGTGTGTGTGTGTGTCTTTACAGACACAAATTATGAAATCAAGACCTAATGTTGATTGGGTCGGGGAGAATTTATACTAGATTTTCACCTTTAGTCTTAGCCATTCTAAAAAGTTGTACAGGGGCGGAGCGATAGCCCAGCGGGTAGGGCGTTTGCCTTGCACACGGCCGGCCCATGCCAGCCAGGGTTCGATTCCCGGCATCCCATATGGTCCCCCTGAGCACCGCCAGGAGTAATTCCTGAGTGCAGAGCCAGGAGTAACCCCTGAGCATTGCCGGGTGTGACCCAAAAAAGAAAAAAAAAAAAGGTTGTACAGGATCTTTGTTATTCATGGTGTCTTAAAAAGAAAAATAATAAAAACTGAAAAAGAAAAGAAAAAGAGAAGAGGAAAAATGAAGGTGTGTGCTCATGGCGGAGAGGCAGTGCACAGCAGCAGCGATGTGTGTGTGTGTGTGTGTGTGTGTGTGTGTGTGTGTGTGTGTGCTCATGGCGGAGAGGCAGTGCACAGCAGCAGCTATGTGTGTGTGTGTGTGTGTGTGTGTGCCTGGCGGGAGAGGCAGTGCACAGCAGCAGCTATGTGTGTGTGTGTGTGTGTGTGTGTGTGTGTGTGTGCTCATGGCGGAGAGGCAGTGCACAGCAGCAGCCATGCCTGTAGCCTTTGAATCTCACCTCGTGCCCAAAGTGTGAGCGAGCTTCAGAAGTTATTTCATCGTTTTCTGCCTCTAGAACCACCCACGTAAAAATAAAGATAATAAAACAACCTATAGCTCATTGCTATAGAAATAAAAGTAAGCTGCTATAAAAATGAAATGCACTAATGTAAAGGTCTTAGAACCTTTGCTGCAGTTAATAGAAACTATAGCAACTATCACTGTGTGAGAAAACTGTGAACAGGTTGGCGAATTAATATTATTACTATCTAAGCCTATTCTATAGATAGAGATAAAGACAGACAGACAGACAGACAGACAGATAGATAGATAATGTCCCTGCACAGGAGTTGAGAGTGTCAGACAACAGAGACAAAGAGAGGAAGAAAATTATGTGGATGGATGGATGGATGGATGGATGGATGGATGGATGGATGGATAGATGGATGGAAGAATGGATGGATGGATGGAAGGAAGGAGGAGGAAGGAAGGAAGGAAGGAGGAAGGAAGGAAGGAAGGATGGATGATGGATGGATGGATGGATGGATGGATGGATGGATGGATAGATAGATAGATAGATAGATAGATAGATAGATAGATAGATAGATAGATAGATAGATAGAAATAGAGGTAGGTAGAAAAAATAAAATAAACAAAGCCTATTCAAGTGTTAACTTAATTACATTGATGTGCTTTAAACAAAAGGTTCTCTTTCTTGAACCAGTATTACAGAAGGGACTCCTGCCTCCCATCCTTTTGGAGGTATCTATTTTGGAAAAAAGTTAAGTTTATTAGGTAAAAGCGCTATGGAGTTGTTAAAGAATCGCTTTGTTATAATTTTTTTTAATTAAATACCCAAATTCACGGAAGTCAAAGCAATAAACTCTTAAATAATTCTTTTTTTTTTTAAATTTGCTTTTTTGGGTCATGCCCGGCAATGCTCAGGGGTTACTCCTGGCTCTGCACTCAGGAATTACTCCTGGCGGTGCTCGGGGGACCATATGGGATGCCGGGGATCGAACCTGGGCCAACACAGGCCAGCCAGCGTCCAAGGCAAACACCCAACCCACTGGGCTATCGCTCCGGCCCCAATAATTCTTAAATAAATTCTGAAATAAGCAAGAGGTAATCTGGTTCTAAAGAACAGAAGCCAATAGGCAATGCATATACTCACTTTCGCTGTAGCAGAAGGCAGTAATCTACTATGGCGGGCACCATATCCTGTGGGCAAACCAGAAAGCAAGCATCAGCACCACTTCTCTGTCCTGCGGCCCGCCAGTCAGACACAACACCAGGTACAACCGCTCTGCTGGAGACACTGCTAGATAGTTGAGAGACTAAATCCATGTTTCCCCAGCACCCTTAACCTCTCTCCACCTCCAGCCAGCACCTGTCCGGCACCCTGGTCCACACACCATCACTCATAACCAAGGAGGGAACCAGCAGTTTTCAAGCTTTACACCTATGGACTGTAAACCATGATTTTGATAAGCAATCTGGCAATAGAGGTTAAATGTATTAAAACCATGAAAACAATTTAATCCAGTAATTTTTTTTTTTTTTACTTTTTTGGGTCATACTCGGCAATGCTCAGGGGTTTCTCCTGGCTCTGCACTGAGGAATTACCCCTGGCGGTGCTCGGAGGACCATATGGGATGCTGGGGATTGAACCCTGGCCAGCATGGGTCGGCCGCGTGCAAGGCAAGCGCCCTACCCGCTGGACTATCGCTCCGGCCCCCAGTAATTTTTATGTAGAACTTTAAATACATATGGAGCGTGTGGTGGTGCTCAGGCTTACTCTGACTCTGCAACTCAGGGATCACTCTGGAGTTCAGGGGATCGATCACGTGTGGTGCCAAGGATCAAACCCAGGTTGGTTATGTGCAAGACCAGTACCTTAGCCACTATACTATCTCTCTGGCCCCTATCCTAAATGTATTTAAGGAAAAAAAAATGAATGCATGTTAATAGTCACTGCAGTTCTATAACAGAAGCAATTGGAGGAAGAAGAAACTGAAATCTAATATACAACATGGGGGGAGTCCATTAAAAGTAGTAATCTATAAAGTGTACAACATTATAAGAAACATTAAGTGAAATTATGTATTTATCTGACAACTCTGCAAAGAAAATTGGAGAAGGGAGGAAAAAAAGCTAGAAAAAAATGCATCAAATTAGCAAAAGGCCACAGTTGGTTCTGCGGGGCCGAGCAGTAAAGGTTGGTCATATTTTATCACAATCCTCCAAACCCGTCATTTCAAGGTTGATTTAGCTTTTCAGTTCCATAATATTTTGATTGCTTTACATTCATCATGTATAGACTCCCATCAAGGAAATGACAACCTATAATTTTGGACTTTTTCATGAGAAACAGTTTACAGGAGAGGTGGTAGCTTTCCTAGGATTGGAAATTGCCAAGAAACCCAGCACCACATTTCAGCAGCCCGCTGAAATTTATTTTAATTAAACTTATTTTCTGCCGGCTGCAGAGAAATGATTTCCTTAAGCTAGAAGGCCTAGGTTCTAGGAAGAAGAAGGAAAAAACCCTAAGGAGAGAAGACGCACTATGTGAAGGGAGACTACGCCACTGAGCGGCTTGTCTGACCAAGTGGACAACCCCAAGTAATCACTATTATTTCAGTGTAACGAGGATCAGAGAGAACTGGACAACACTACACAGATCCAAGAGGCTGGGGAGAGCCTCACACATCCGCCTGCTTCCATTAGTCGTCAAGACTCCTATGACTGGATTTATAATCTTACCTAGAATTCTTTAAAATGAGAATTAAAATGATAAATTAAAAAAAATGGTAAGCTGGAGCGATATAGCACAGCAGGTAGGGCATTTACCTTGCATGTGGCCGGCCTGGGTTCAATCCCTGGCATCCCATATGGTCCCCCAAGCACCGCTAGGAATAAGTCCTGAGTGCAGAGCCAGGAGTAACCCCTGAGCATTGTGGGGTGTGCCCCCAAAAAATGGCCATTGGAGCTAAAGGCAGTCTTCTTTTTTTTTAAATTTTTTTTATTATACCACTGTGAGACATACAATTACAAAGGTGTTCATAATTGGTTCTTGGTAATACAGTATTCCAGCACCCATCCCTCCACCAGTGCCCCATTTCCACCACCAATTACCCCACCCCCTCCCGCCCACCCCCCAGGCTGCCTCAATAGCGGGTACCCCAGTTTCCTCTCTTTCTCTCTCTCTCTCTCTCTCTCTCTCTCTGTCTCTGTATCTCTCTCCCTCTTCTATTACACATTGTGGCTAGCCCTGAAGAGTTTATCACTTAAGTCTCTTTGTGTATATTCAATGGTGAGTTTTTAGAGGCAGTCTTGAACCTAAAGGAGAGTATAGAGAGCCGGAAGTCTGGGCGAGACCTCCCTAGAAATGCTAGAGAAAAATGCAACAAACAGTCTTTAAAAACATGGGAGGCGGGGAGGGGGTGCCTGGAGCGATAGTACAGCAGGTAGGGCATTTGCCTTGCACACGGCCAACCTGGGTTCAATCCCCAGCATCCCATGTGGTCCCTGAGCATCACGGGAAATAAGCCCAGAGCACTGCCAGGTGTGCCACCCACCTACCCCTCCACCCCCACCCCTGCCAAAAATACCCCAGGTGAATTCCCAATAAAGTAAAAGCACATCCAGGACTTGGAAGTTTAAAAAAAAAAAAGAAGCCGAAAACCAAAGCAATCTGCCGAGCTGTCACTGAGATCCTCTAAATCTATAAGCCACGTAAGAGCTTGGGTTTGTTTATGCAAGAAAAGGAGAGACCTTGGCAACAAGGGTTCTGAAGCAGATATTTCTAAAACCAAGACTCCTGTAAAGCCCGAATCATTAGTGAAAGGACAGAGGGTGGGGGTGGGGAGAGGCGGGTTGGGGAATCCTGCTGAGAGGCATCAGAAGAAGACAGAAAAGTTGCCCAAGTCAGCCCAGACTCAGCTGGTGGTAAATGAGCACTCAGCAAGCATCAATAATCAAGCTCCAGCATGCCAGTAGATGTGGGAATTGAATTCACATTTTCTCCTTAGAAAGGGAACAATCAAGGCAAGTAACTTAAAGCAGTGATCCTGAAAATCAGATACTTGTAGGGCACTTGACAAAAGTCCGTTCATATTCTCTCTGGCTAGAGTACTTAACATGGTCAACAAGGTGCAATAAAGTCCTACTGGAGATAGGCTCAAATGAAAAAGTCTTGGGCCAAAGAGATAACAGTGGGCAGGGCGCCTTGCACACAGTCAACCGGGCTTCAATCCCCAGCATCACAGATGGTCCCGTGAACACCACCAGAAGCAATGCCTGAGCACAGAGCCGGAGAAAGGCTTGAGCACAGCTGGGTACGCCCGAAGGAAAAGCTTAAGCATCTCAAGAAATGTTCCGTAGTAAGAGAATGTCAGCAGAAACGACCAACAGCAGGGGAAGAACCCCAAATACCAAACTTCAAATAATATCACTAGCAGTGAGAAATTACTGAAATATTTTTTAATTGGGGTGGAGGATTTGGGGCACACCTCACCCGGTTGATTCCTGGCTCTATGCTCAGGGATCACTCATGGTTGTGCTGGAGAAACTAGGGTGAGCAGGGCTGGAGATGGCACCGGAGTCAGCTCCTGCAGGGCAAGCGCCTCCACCCATTGAACCTCTCTCCAGCCCAACAATATCCACCTTCTATTTGTAATCACCATCTTTTTTCTCTTTTGAGGGGGGAAAGGAAGGGGACTGGGGAAACACCCAGCAGTGTCAGGAGCTATTCCTGGCTCTGTGCTCAAGAGTGACCTCTGGAAGTGCTCAGGGGACCTTCTATGGGGTCAAGGATTTGAACCATGGTCAGCTACATGCCAGGTGTGCACATTGTCTCTTGTACTATCTCTCCAGCCTCTGTTTAAAATTATTAAAAGGTGGGGCAGGAGCGATAGTCCAGCAGGTAGGGCATTTGCCTTGCATGCGGCCAACCCGGGTTCAATCCCGGCATCCCATATGGTCCCCTGAGCACCGCCAGGAGTAATTCCTGAGTGCAGAGCCAGGAGTAACCCCTGAGCATCGCCAGGTGTGACCCAAAGCGCAAAACAAAAGAAAACAAAATAAATAAAACTATTAAAGGTATCAAGTAGGGAAGTGGGTGCCTAGCTTGTACTAAGGCTATACCACTGGGATTAGTGTGAGACAGAAACCATCAGATTCAGATAAGCAGACAGATCACAGCTATGGGTTTAGGGTGGAAGAATTGGAAAACCAAAACTGAGAAAGTTAATACAGTAGTCAAGGCAAGCAAAAGAGAACTGAAGATGAGGTTAAAGTGATAGTATAGAAGGGAGGACATTTGCCTTGCAAGAGGCCGGCGTGGGTTCAATCCCTGGCATCCCATGTCATCCCCCGAGCATTGTCAGGAATAATTCCTGAGTACAGAGCCAGGAGCAAGCCCTGAGCATCACCCGGTGTGCTTCCCTCCCCCCTAGGAAAAACAGAACTGAAGTAGCAATAGCAGGCAGATAAGAGAGCAGGCAGATAAGCTAGCAGGCAGATAAGAGAGCAGGCAGAATCA
The DNA here is from genome assembly GCA_021461705.1 of Cryptotis parvus. Classification (NCBI taxonomy): domain Eukaryota; kingdom Metazoa; phylum Chordata; class Mammalia; order Eulipotyphla; family Soricidae; genus Cryptotis; species Cryptotis parvus. Next base: position 87,109 of record JAJIBD010005860.1, on the reverse strand, counting down.
AATATTCATGAGGTAAAGCCAAGTTCCTGGTGACTGATGGCGGGAGAACTGGAAAGCCCAGGAAAGAGCTTATGTAGACACCTCAGTTGTTAGTGGGAGGCGATGGTTGAATGAACATGTTGCCAAAATGAAGTAAGAAGTACAGGGGTGGTTCAGTGGTGAAAGGCGACCGTTCTGCAAGCATGAGGCCATGAGTTCGATCCCCGGTGCTTCCTACATGCACCTAGCACAGTCCCCGTGGCTCTGCTGCCATGAGGCCTGCAAATGAGAGTGTGATCTCCAGGGCACAATCTCCACATGTAAAGCACGTGAGCACCCAGCATCCTGGTGAGCACTGTAGTCAGGATGTGTGCAAGCCCACAATGAAATGAGTGTGACACCCAGTGACAAGCGGTGTGTGCGAAACCCAGTCAGCACCACCACTAGGTGTGTGAGCCCTGAGCACAACAAAAACAACAGAAAAAAAAAATAAAGCAGGGAAGGGCGGAAAGATGAAGTGTGTTATCTGGGAGGAAGGAACCAGGCAGGAGTGGGCCCTACGCCCGAGGGACAGACTCATGGGATGTTCAATAATGAGAAACTGCACTGTGTCATTGAAACAACTGAGTCAGAATTGGGATTTCCGAGTCACGAGTAGAAGCAGATATGAATCTAAAAGCAATGAACAAAATCCTCTGCTAACCGTAAATCACAGTGCTTTAATAAAATAAAGCACTGGGGATCGAACTCATGGTCTTTTTTAATTTCTTTTAAAAAAAATGTGACTAGGAGTGGGCCCATCACCTCTGTGGGGCCTCGGAGACAGTCGGATGAAACTTCGCCCATCACAATAGCCGCAATTTTTGATGTCCGAACACCACAGCACATCGGAGCCCACCCAGGAGAAATGCTGATCTCAAGACCAGTTTAACAGAGTAGCCGAGTTCAAGCCCAGCTAGGCAGCTCTCAGAGGCGGAAGTCACTGGGCATTTGTGAGATGGAGCTGGGGCCACCCCTTCCCCTCTCGACTCATCCTGGAGGCCCGGTGGCCCTGCCCAAGAACTGCCCCAGGGAGACCAGCCACAGCATGCAGAGACTCAGGCGCAACGGGGAGAGCTGGCATCCGGCTCTCCCCTAGCTTAGCTGACCATGAGGCTCCCCAAGCCGTGCGGGCTAAAGCGGCCGTGCAGTCCATCAAACTAGTGGAACCAATCATGTCCTAGAATATACTATATTCCACAATGTGTAGGAAAGGTAAGTGGGAGGGAGAGTTAGAGAGAAAGAGAGAATGGAGATAAAGAACCCGCCATGGAGGCAGGTTGGGGGAAGGGGGAGGGAGTTGGGGACATTGGTGATGGGAGATGGGCATGGGTGGAGGGATGGGTGTTGGAACACTGTAGAACCAAAACTCAAACATGAGCATCTTGTAACTGTATATCTAAAGGTGGTGTAATAAAATAATTTTTTTTTTAAATGTGACTAAGGTCTATGGAGCAGCTCAGCAGGCTGGGTACAGATGTTGCGTGTAGCCGGTTCAAACCTGAGGCCACCCACAGCCCCAGAGCACCTCTAGGAGCAAACCCCTGCAAACTCCCCTTGCTCCCCAAGGTACAGAAACAAAAAAGAAAGAAGAAAATTTCCCCCAAATTTTTTAAAAAAAAATTAAATCTACGGCATGAAAGATACGCTGGGAGTCGGGGATGGGCAAACGGCCTAGAATGATTACACTGAGACCCGATGGGGCTAAGTAACAACGTTTTAAAAAGAAGCTGTTGGGCGGAGCGATAGCCCAGCGGGTAGGGCGTTGCCTTGCACGCGGCCGGCCCATGCGGCCCGGGTTCAATCCCCGGCATCCCATATGGTTCCCGAGCACCGCCAGGAGTAATTCCTGAGTGCAGAGCCAGGAGTAACCCCTGAGTATCGCATGGGGTGTGACCCAAAAAGCAAAAAAAAAAAAAAGAAGAAGAAGCTGTTGGGGAGGTGCGGAGGGGAGCCATCAGGCAATGCGGAGAAGGAAGTTGGCCTGAGCAGCTTCAAGTTTCCCTTAAGTGGCACGCAAAGCCAAAAGGCAGCAGAGCGAGACTCTCAAGCTTCTTAAAAGAAAGCAAAAAAAAAAAAAAAAAAAAAAAAAGGTTTTCAGAATCGAAATCAGAGACCAATAATTTAAAGATGCAACTCAACATTATAATCACAAGTCTATCTCAAAGATGACTATTTCAGCAATCGAAAAGTGACCGGAAACACTGGGGTGCACCTGAGCTGGATTTAACTACAGAGGTGAAGGGCCGGGGCGAGACTCAGAGGCTGAGCACAAGTCCAGCACAATGGAGGCCTGAATTCCAACTGTTTCAGTTGGAACTGTGCATGTAGATGTGAGAGAACAGATGGCACCGGACAGCAAAGGAGAGACTTACATGAAGACAAAAATGCAAGGAGGAAGGGAGAAGGGAGAAAGGGTGGGAGAGAGGGAGAGGGAGAGAGAGAGAGAACAGGGGGCTAAGGCACTTGTGGCAGGCGCTAGTCTGATCCCTGGCACCACATTACAGTCCCCGAGCGCCACCAGGGGTGATCCCTGAGTGCAAAGCCACCTGACCTCAAAGTTCTTCTCTACTGCCTCCCTCTCCCTAACCCTATCTGGCCAGTGGGCACCCACCGTCAAGCGGGCCACAGTCTGGAGTCACCCGCAGTCCTGGGGAAACACCGCAAGATGTACAGTTAGTCACATGGCTGGTTTCGGGGCTGTTCTCAGAGCACCAAGCCCAGGGGACAGGGTGGTTCCCTGCCCCTTCTGTTCTGGAACTCACGCACGCAGCACTGAAGCATCCACACCTTCCATCTGGCTCTTTTAAAGAAACTAGAATTTTTTTTTTCCATTTTAAGTATTTAAGACCATATACTAAATATTAGCTAAAGTCTTTAAACCCACCACCAGCGCCAATGTCCCTCCACCTGCGTTCCCCAAACCCCACCCGCCCGTCCCGGCCTGCCACCCTGACAGGCACATTCTGCGGTCCGGTGGCTGTAGCCTGGACTCATGGTTTCAGTGGCTGAGCCTTAAGTCCAGATATAGAGCTTTGCCGCTCCCTCCATGGCCAATGTCCCGGGCCCCTGGACCGTGTTCTCCCCATTACGTCCCTTCCTCGCCTTCTCCCGCCCTCATTATTTTCTTCTCTGTCCTTCTCCCTCTACTCTGGGGTGAATCCACATTTCTTTTTGTCTTTGGACCACACCCAGCAGTGCTTACTCCTGGCTCTGAGCTCAGGGGGTCACTCCCTGGCGGGCTTGGGGACCACAGGAAGTGTGGGGGGGGATAAATCCTGGGCAGAGGGGATAAATCCTGGGCAAGTGCCCTGTCCACTGTACTATCACTCCAGGCTTGAAGTCACATTTTCAGCTGCAGTTTTTCTTTTTTCTGGACTCGGATAAAGAGGCATGCCAGATGGACTAGTGGGTCACCGGGGTCACCCTGGACACCTGCACAGCAGCCGGACACTGCAGCTCTCCTCCTCCTCCGGGCAGTAAGGACTCAGCACAGCACCTGGAGTCGGAGCAAGGCCACGGGCATTCCCAGGTGGCTCCTAGCATACTTGCAAACAATCAATCCCCCACGGGCAGTTGATCTAAGCTCAGATACGCCTCCACTTCCCCCATTTTGCAAGGCTGCTCTTGTCAGGCCCTAGAAGGACGGAGAACAGCTGGAAGATGGCTCCTTCCCACAGCAGAGCAGTGAGAGCTGGTCTCCACGCAGGTCTCCAGCCAGCCTGAGACCAGCAGTACAGGCTTCCAGCCCCTCCGCACAAAGCTGTCTCCACTGTGTGCTGCTAGGGGCTATTTTTAAAAAATATTAAATATATTATTTAAATAGCTTATTTATTTTTTATTGTACTGAAAGCTGCTTAGGACTATGTCTGAATCTTTCAACAAAGGCACCATGAACAATCCATGCTTTAAATATGGAAAATGCTTTTTTTTTTTAAGGAAGGAAGAAAGGAAAGGAGGGACAGAGGGTGGGAGGATGGAAGGATGGAAGGAAGGGAGGCATAGAGAAAGAAGCTGGTTTTGGTTTTGGGGCACCAGTGGTACTTGGGGCTTACTGACTCTGTGCTCAGGGAGTCATATGGAATGCCGGGGATCAAACATGGTCAACTGTGTGCCAAGCATGCACCCTGCCCACTGAACTACCTCTCCGGCCGGAAGCGCGGCACATGCTTTAAAGCAATGGACACTCCTCTTACTCTCAAAAGCTTAAAGAACGTCCCTGAGGAAAGGTGGAAATTTTTACCACAAGAATTCAAAGAAATTGGGGGCGAAGCAATAGCCCAGCGGGTAGGGCGTTTGCCTTGCATGTGCCCGGCCCATGCTGGCCCAGGTTCGATCCCGGCATCCCATATGGTCTCCCAAGCACCACCAGGAGTAATTCCTGAGTGCAGAGCCAGGAGAAACACCTGAGCATTGCGGGTGTGAGCCAAAAAGAGCAAAAAAAAAAAAAAAAAAATTCAAAGAAATTGAAAAGAGACAGTATAGTAAATCACTGTATGCAAAAAAAAAAAAAAAAAGAAATGAAAATCAAAGGTGTGGGGGATATTTATCTATTTATCGAGTATCTTCAATGAACCGCCCTACCTACCCCTGGCCACAGGAGACCGCTACTCTTGTCCATGATTCATCTGTATTTAAGATCTGCTTCTCAATGCAAGGTGGTGATGTGAATAATTCATGAGCTAACATGGATGAACAAACAAACGAAATACCTGATGTTTAAGCCTGTCGACTTATTTGACAGAAAAGACGATCTTATTTCATTCTAACAATCACACCATCTGCCCACTGAAGATGGAATCTCTGGCTTTCAGCATTCCATTGTGCCATTGTGAAGGGGGCATGGGGAAGAGAGAGTGATGGCTGATGGATCCCTTTGCTCTCTGGAGAAAGGGCCTTAATTATCCCGATCTCTTCTCTCCCTGCTCCCCCCCAACAGCACCCGAGGCCCACGCCCGAAGACACCCTGGCCAGGCAGGGCTGATGGTGGGTGGGTGCCAGGGCCTGGATGTGTGGTGCTCAGGGGCCACTCCGGGCAGGGCTGGGGTGTGGGGGTGCCATATGGTGCTGGTGATCAAAGCCAGGGTCCGGCACATGCGAGACATACGCCCGCCAGTGGAGCGTGTCCCCAGCCCCGTGATTGATATCCTCAGGGTCAATTGGGCTCGGAAAACCGCAAGTTTCATTCTTATGAAAAATGATTCCTAATTTTAACAGAGCCTAGCTGTGTGTATACACACCTTTGTACCTATACACAGACATAAAAATAAACACATATAGCTGAAACACCAAGCTAAATGCAAGCACACATAAATGCCTGAGTATATCTGCATGGAGTGTGCCTGCCCCATAACTGCTCAGTCTGGCAATGGGTTCTTTTTTTTTTTTTTTTTTGCTTTTTGGGTCACACTCGGAGATACTCAGGGGTTACTCCTGGCTCTGCACTCAGGAATTACTCCTGGTGGTGCTCGGGGGACCATATGGGATGCTGGGGATCGAACCCGGTTCGGCTGCATGCAAGGCAAACGCCCTACCCGCTGTGCTATGGCTCCGACCCCTAGCAACTGGTACTTGAGCAACCTGGAGCAGGGGAGAGAGCGAGAGAGAGTAAGAGAGGAGCGAGGCAGAGTAAGAGAGAGTGAGAGAGAACAAGAGAGCGAGAGAGCAAGCACAAAAGCGAGCATGAGGAGGGAGCACGAGAGCGAGAGTGAGAGAGAGCGAGAGAGTGAGAGAGCAAGAGAGTGAGAGCGAGAGAGCAAAAGAGCGTGAGAGCAAGGGAGAGCGAGCAAGCGAGAGAGTGACAGTGAGCAAGAGAAAGTGAGAGAGAACAAGAGAGCGAGAGAGTGAGCATGAGAGCGAGTACAAGAGTAAGTGTGAGAGTGAGAGAGAGAAAGCAAGAGTGAGAGCGAGAGCGTGAGAGAGAGCGAGGGTGAGTGAGAGAGAGCAAGAGAGTGAGAGAGCAAGAGAGAGGAGACAGAGTGAGAGAGAAGAGAGAGCAAGAGAGAACAAGAGCAAGAGCGAGGAGTGAGAAAGCAAGAGAAAGTGAGAGAACAAGAGAGCAAGAGCGAGAGAGAGCAAGAGAGAGTGAGAGCGAGAGAGCAAGAATGAGAGTGAAAGAGCGAGAGTGAGAGAAAGCGAGAGAGCGAGAGCAAGAGTGAGAGAGAGCGAGAGAGAGCAAGAGCAAGAGTGAGAGAGAGCACAAGAACAAGAGAGCGAGTGAGAAAGAATGAGCAAGAGAGTGACAGAGTGAGCACGAAGCGAGAAAGAGCAAGAGAGCGAGTGAGAGCGAGAGTAAGAGAAGAGCAAGAGAGCGAGAGAGCAAGAGAGGAACATAGAGCGAGAGGTGTGAGAATGAGTGAGAGAGTGAGAGTAAACGAGAGTGAGCGAGAGAGTGAGAGTGAGAGAGAGAGCAAGAGAGGAGAGCAAGAGCATGGGAGAGAATGAGAGTGAGAGAAAATGAGAGAATGAGAGCGAGAGCGCAAGAGCGAGTAAGAGCGAGAGAGCGAGCGAGAGTGAGAGCAAGCGAGCGAGAGAGAATGAGAGAGCAAGAGAGAGCGAGAGAGAACAAGAGATTGAGAGAGCAAGAGAGTGAGAGAACAAGAGATTGAGTGAGAGAGCGCAGAGAGTGAGAGAACGAGAGCACGAGAGAGCGAGAGAGCAAGAGAGAATGAGCAAGTGAGAGACAGTGAGAGAGAGAGTGAGAGAGAGCAAGAGAGAGCAAGAATGAGCGAGAGCAACAGCAAGCAAGAGAGGGAGAGCAGAAGAGCAAGAGAGTGAGAGAGCAAATCGATGATGAACAGGAAGACAAGTGATACAAGTGAATAATATTAATGTGCAAATAGGAGGCATCGATTCTAGCGGACACAGTGCAGGATAAAGGGATTTGTCTGCTGCTTGACTTTGGAGATAATAAACACGTGGCCTGAAAGAAAAGGCGAAATGCAGGATATTATAAACAGAGAATTTTCACTCTTCTCATCTTTCCAGGGTTTACGAATGTTAGTTACAGGTTCAGGGTCTAGAAAAATAAAAGTCACAACCTATTAAACCCATCAGGAGAGCCCCAAGAAGTTACTTTCTAAAATTAAGACAGGCCAAAATACTGATACGCCCTTGGAGGAGGAAATCTTGACCGGCAAGGCTGACCCTGTCTCGAGGATCCAGTGGGGCCAGGCGCCCAGCCGCGAGGCAGGATTTCGAGCTGAGGCAGCAGGCATGAGTGCCACCTACTGGTCACACCGGCACTTAGCAGCGTCCTGACTGCGGTAGAAAGTTCTAACCAAGGGGATCAGAGGTTACCTGCACCCCTGGAGTGAGTGATGGTTTCTGGAGATGGATAGTCTCTTCCCACCCATCAGAGAACATCTTTTAAGAACTCTCCAGGCCTGTCAGTCAGCCTCCCAGCTTTTCAATACTTTGAGTAGCTAGGAGCTGCCCGGGTCCAAGAGCTGTAAATTCAAGCAACAGCTCTTAGGCTTCAGGGTGACTTAAACTGAACGATGCCTTCTGCCCCCCCCCCCCCTTTCTCCGCTGCACTCTACTAAACACCCACATGGCGGCACTTCACCTTCTGACTGCAGGCGGGTATATCTTCTCTTTCTCCTCAGATAAAGAACCGGTGTGTGCGTGTTTAACCCACTGCTTACACACCCTCGCCACCCTGTCTGCGGTCCGCGAGAGTGCAGGGAGCTTATCTCCAGCAAGCGGGACAGTGGTGCAACTCCTTTCGCTCGGCACAATACTGACTTGTGCTGAATTTCCTATCCAGGGAGATTTTCCACCTCCTATAATGATGAGATGGCCCTATATGCCGCCTAAATTTGACAATCCATCCGTGACATCTTCACCCAAATGAATAACAACTTGGATGAGTTTATAATTCATATAAAGCCTCCCAAGGATGGCCTCTGGGTTAGGATATTTATCTAGCCACATATCTGTAATCTATCCTATTAACTAATCCATTTCAGTACTGCGAATTCTAGAAAACAAGACATTACATCATAGGCAAATGCAGGCCTGGTCAGTCCTTTCAGACAGCCAATGTGTAAGTTTAACACGGTTGTTGTCAGGTGAACCCATGGCAGGTGTTCACAAACACTGAGGGCGCCCTCAGGTAAGTGTGACAAGTTCCCTGCTCTTTTAAAGTGGCTCTTCACTCTGAGACAAACTATTTATTTTATTATTTTATAATTATTTTGTTTTTAATTTGGGGGTCACCCCTGCAGTGCTCAGGCCTTACTCCTGGCTCCGGCTCACTCAGGAATCACTTCTGTTTTGCTTTGGTTTTTGGTTTTTTTTTTCCTTTTGGGTCACACCCGGCAATGCTCAGGGGTCACTCCTGGCAGGGATCGGGGATCTTTTAGGATGCCGGGGATCAAACCCAGGTGGGCTGCATGCAAGGCAAATGCCCTACCTGCTGTGCTATCGCTCCCACCCGGGGATCACTTTCAGCAGTTCTCAGGGGACCATACATGGTGCCGAGGATCTAACCCAGGTCAATTGCAAGCAAAGCAAGTGCCTAGCTCACTGCACTACTGCTCCAGCCCCAATGATTTAAGATAATTACTCACAATAGCAGATTTTTTTTCTTATCAACTATATATTTATTTCACTTTTCTTCATGGGTGGAAAATGACCTTTTCCAGAATAAAACTGTCATCCGAAAGTGAAATTAATTGTGCTGTCTCTTAAGCCTCCATGTTTAAAGTGAATCAGGCTTATTGGGAAACTGAAGTAATGTACAAAATATTAACAATGGCTTAGACTGTTTAAGTGGCACTCTGGGTTACAATTTCACTGGTTCTTGAACCATCTAAATTATACTTGCTTTATGCCACATATTCTGGGCTTAAGTGTCTGGACTTTCAAATTTCAAAACCATTCACTCTCTATGCTCACAAAAAAGAAGCAGGGGTTGGAGCAATAGTCCAGCGGGTAGGGAGTTTGCATTGCATGCAGCTGAGCTGAGTTCGATCCCGGCATCCCATATGATCCCCTGAGCACTGCCAGGAGTAATTCCTGAGTGCAGAGCCAGGAGTAACCCCTGAGCATTGCTGGGTGTGACGCTCCCCCCCAAAAAAAGAGAAGCAAAATAAAGGGGTCTCGTTGGAGCCCAGAGGCCCAAATGTAGATCCAAAGAGACCCAAATGCCAGGAGGCTGGCCTTGGCCCTGCATGGCACCATCCATTCTGACCGCATGCACCATCTATCTGACCGAGAGCGAGCTAATGTGCTTCTTTCATAAATGTGAATATCTGCAACGACCTCTAGGGGCTTCATTCAGGAACGTGAACGTCTGCATCTACCTCTAGGGTATGAAAATTAAATGAGTGACTAAGAAAAAAGGGGGTAGTCACAGTGCCTGCACTATTACACCCTGAACATCAAATAGGCTAGATATTCCGTTTAAGTCTAATTACTGACCACCTATTAATGCTCCCCGCCCCAACCTCTCCTTGCACTTGGTCCTGAAAACAACTGTACAGTAAAATGGTTCATTGGCAGCTAGGCTCGGGAGTCAGAAAGATGTGGATCTGAACTCTGGCCTTACCTCATGTCGCAGTCTCGCTCGCAAAGTCATTTAACCTTTGTGTCTCAATCCCTCGCGTATAAAATGGGGAGTGGGGATAAGAAATGGGTCTGTGGTGAGAACTGAATTACAATGAGTATCATGGCGATTTCTGCCTCTTTCTCTCTTGCCTTTTTGTTCTCTTTAACAGAGTCTTCATCTGAACTCTGCAAATATAAAATACGCCTAGTTCTCGCCATGCGGTCCACTCTCCGAGAACACCCCTTTTCAGGACGTGGGGGGCCGCACTATTCTTTCCAACAGTCCTGCAGGACCGTGGGACTTTCCCATGGACCTTCTGATCCTCCACTGCTCGTGTCTGTTCTGTGCTTTGTGGTGGCTCTTCTCCCCATTTCCATTCTCTTTGAAATGTTTGTGGCTATTATGTCAAAATTCAGGAATTTCCTGTTCTTTATGAACCCGTTTGTTTTCTGAGTCTATAAACCATGAGAAGTACTCCTCCCCAAAATATACATATATATGTTTAATATTTGCTCTCTAAAGCTTAAGTAGTCATGCAGTGTGCATTGTAGTATCACTATTACTGTCTCTTGGTGGGAGAGGAGCCTTCCAAGGGCGCTACGGATGCCCAGGGCCACCCAACAGTGCTCGGGGCTGTCCCAGGGCTACCCCCGGCAGAGCTGGGGAGGGGTAAGGTGGCACCACAGTCAAACCTGAATCCTAGGGTAAGACTGCTGCGCTCTCCCAGACCCTGGTGTTAGTCTTTAAAATAAAGCAGGCCACTGTTCTGTCAGAGGTCTAGGCCGCCTCCGGCCTTAATTACTGGTGAGCAGTGAAGAGTCGGGCTGGAGAGGAGGCAGGGGGGCTGCATGCCGGAGGTCGGATCCATCCTGGCACCAGGGAAGCGACCCTGAGCACCGAGCTGGGAGCAGCCCCCAAGCCTCACCCGGTGGAGCCCAAAAGCCAAACAAACAAATACAAAAGTACTGCATTCTTTGCACCTATGTAATGAGATCATCAATAAACCAGATTTTTTTTTTCAGACGTTCTGTTTAGTGGAAATTTCCAAGAGATTATCTAGGCGTTTAGAGAACATATCATTATGACAGCTTACTTCTTCATCAATTTTGTATTAAAATTCATCGTGTAAGGTCCCTATCAAGCTGAGAGTCTTTCATATTTATCCATTAGAACATCACTTTAAAAAAAATCAGTTTGCTACCAACATGCCCCAGCTTTGTGCTTTTCATTTTATACCAACACACACACACACACACACACACACACACACACACACACACACACACACACACATCCCTCGTCACTTTCAGTAGTACACAAAACGTGCACAGCTCATTAGCTTTTATATTAGACACAACACACATCCCTCATTGGTTTTTATACCATACACAGAACACCCCCTCATTCGTCTCTATGGTTTATACACACAGGACCCTCATTAGCAACTCTGAGCGCTCTCCACTGGCTGGGTTTTCTCAACAAAGTCTCCTTGCAAGGCCACAGCTCTTCCCTAAATGTCATTTTTCTGGCTAACAGCTAACTTTCTCATCAGCGCTGGTAACCTTTTGGCAAGACGCAGTCTCCTGTTAAAATATCAGGATTTCTTTCCTATATATACTGCAAAATTACTTATATATACAAGGTACTGTGCTCAGACAGCTCTGAGCATCTGGCTGCTTTATTACGGCCTTATGTCTCCCTGCTAAGCTATCTTCTTTTGTGCAGGGGCGGGACACACACCCCACAGTGCCTGGAGCAGTGTTGCGGGTGGGGTGTCAGGGCTACACCTGGTGGTGCAGGGAGTGGGGACATGGAGCGCCAGGATGGAACCAAGGCCACAACACGCAAGGCATGTGGCCGCCACCTGAGTCGCATTCCTGATCGCGAGGTGATCTCTTTTCATTATTTCATCTGGGCTTTTTTCATTCTTTACCAATAAATTTAAGGAACCTGCCATCAAATGGTAGTAAAAATGACTCCACTAAAAACACACACACAATTGGGATGTTCGGGAAACCAGGTCCTGCCCCAAGTCTCCTTATCTTCCAAAACTGAGCCTCAGCCAGATCTAGAGAAAGATGTCATCTGTGCCTGGACTTCAAAGCACCTGGACTTCTCCTAAATCTCCCCATGGACGCTCAGAGGAGCAGCTCTGGTAGACTGCCAGCTTTGGGACAGCAAGGACCGTGTGTGTATGCTATCTACTCTCTCTCAGCCCAGCACCACTAGGCCACAAGGTGTCCATTCGTGTCCAGTCCTGTTCACAGACTGCTTCTGAAGTGTTCGTAGCAAAGACAGGCTTTTACATATTTTTCAAGCGTCATTTGGAAACAACAAAACATGTGACAGAAACTATGTGTGCCCATATCTCCCCACATCCTCCTCCCATACACAAAAGCTTAAAATTTACCATCAGGTTCTTCTTTAGAAGGTTTCTGTTGAACCTGGACTAGACCCTCAACTGTTAAGAGGAGGTAAGGGACAGGAGTCTAGGAAGGGAGGAGGAAAAGATCTAGAACAAAGCACTCAGTACAATAGCTAGGATTTGGAACCAACCTAGAGAGATGCCCAACAACAGATCAGTGGGTCCTAAAGATGTGGTATATATACACAATGGCGTATGACACAGCTTTGAGGAATGATGAAATCATGCAAGTCACAGCCACATGGATGGAATAGGAAGACATCACGTTAAATGAAGCCAGAAGGCTAAACACAGGGTGACATCACTTGTGTTCTACAGAATAACTGGGCAAGGGAATGCTATGTTTCAAAAGGAGGATGCCTAGACAACCTTGGCCCCAGAGTATAGGGAGAAGGAAAGAAGGAGTGAAGGGGAAGGCGAGAAGAGACAGAAGAGCAGCAATGGGCGCTGGGTTGGGAGAGTCAGGTACAAAGGTAGCGTTAAGGAACAACAGAGCATAATATCCAAACCACAGTCAACAACACTAAAATCAAGAGACTCAAACTTCAACAACCGAAAATAGAAAGGTGCCTGTCAAGAGGGCGGGGAATGTTGGGGATATGGCAGGACCGGGAATGTTGGTGGAGGGAAGTTGGCACCGGTGGCAGGATTTTGCTGCAATATTGCATGTCTTAAACTCAACTATGGATAACTTTGCAATTGTAGTGTGTCAATTGAAAAACAAAAAGATCTGCAATAAAAGCAAAAGCAGCCCCAAGCAAACAGAACAACTCTTTTAACAAATACTGCCCCCGTCCCGCCTTCACTTTCATTTTCATGAATCCAAGAGAAACCCAAGGTTTGATTAGCCCGTTTGGGGGAGTGATATCTATTCCGAGAGAGCGAGAGTGACTGGTCTGACCCGAGGTGCCCGCTGGGGAGTCCAGCTCTCCTCGGAGGGGCCTGGGAGGATGCGTTAGTCCAGGCGAGCGCTGTGCCTCACGCTCCAGCCTCCCCTTCCTCCAGCATGTGGCACCGCTCCCCTCTTGTATTCCCACGTGGCTATGCACCTGCTACTTCCCAGTTTTATCACTCCGAGCACTCCTCAAATCCTGAAACGAAGCTCGGCTACTGAAAGCCGTTTCAGGGCGGCGGTTGCCAGTGCTGTGATTTGTTTTCATTAAACCAGATTCAAGTGTGAGCCACCGGCGGCATGCGGTGGCATCCCCAGAGTGTCGACGAAAGCCTGGTTCTCTTTTAACCAAGACAAACTGTTGAGTAATCCGAGAGCGAGGCACCAGACCCGTCAGGAGTGACGCCTTTCAGAAACACCTGCAAAGACATACCTGGAAATGCTGCTCCATGACCTGGATTTTCCCCTGGTCTGGGCACTTCTTTAGAGCTCGGTCCGCATAATGGAATAAGATTTCTACCATCTGTAAGAAAAATAGCCTGGTATAGAAATAAAAATATATCTCCAAGAAGTTTTAATCTTACTATATGTGGCCATTCTACATAATGCAGGATAAGACTTCATTATATTTAAGATACAATAATGAAGAATTGCAGAGGCTTCATTTCCCAATTTTAAAGCCCCAACCTAATTTCTTCCAGCCTTCGGGACAGTGCTAATATGCTAATCTTTTCTTATAAATATCTCCAGGCTCTAGGCCTCCGCAATATCTATATTGCTCAGCAAATGAAAAATAGAAGCTAAGCTCTTCAGTTACCCCCACTGCAGGCCTTCCCTGGCGAACACAATCAATTCTTTTCAGCAGATAATGAGAAAATCATTCATGAGTCTACAGAGTCATCAAGCTTCACTCTTTTTATTCGCACTCTTCTGACTGTTTATACTAATTTGGAACATAACTTTCACCAATGCATTTGCACAACATCAGCGGAGAAACGGCTACTGCGAATGAAGTCAATCAAGTATGAACTAGGAAAACAAATCAACAGTAAATATCAGCATTAATCATTAATAATAATACTAATAAAATCCGTTACCTCGGGCCAACACTTGCACATGCAGTTATTTCTCATAATTACTAATCAGCTTATAACAAATGGGCAAATGTCAAAGTTTTATGGGTTATAATTAGGTTCAGAAGTAAGCCTGACCCTCAGGGTTCCTCCGACTTCTTTCTGGGTCTTTGGGCCTTTTCGCTACTTTATCATCTTCATAAGAAGGCAAGCAAGGGGAGGGGGAAAGTTTTTAAGAAGGAATTTTAAAAGCATTCAAGGTGACAGCAGGGAACTACAGGCTGACTTGCTCTTCTAACACACTTTCCTCTTGACTGCGGCCATTTCACCTAAGGGAGGAGCAGACACTGAAAGCAAAGCGGGGCTGGACTTTAGCAAAAACTCTCTGAGAAAACTCACCCGATCGGCAACCACAGCCTTCCGTTTGCTGGCATCCCGGTTAATCCTACAGAGACCACAAAATCCAGCACAAAATCAAAGTCAGGCTCACATCGGCGAGCGAAACCATTCCAGTATCCTATTCCTTACCCTGCTAACAGCAGCTTTATTTACAGTGATCTTTAGATACCAAAATGTGAGGCACAGGGACCTGAGAAATAGGATGGTGGGAACTTGCCTCGTGCGTGCCCAACCCGTGTCAATCAATCCCTGGCCCTAGATGATCTTTCCAGCCCCGCCAGGAGCGATCCTGGGTGCAGTCAGGAGGAAGCGCTGAAGCACCACGGGGTACAGCCCCAGAACAACAGCAACAACAATGTGAGGCTCTGTGCTCAGATAACATAAACACCTTACCCAACTACTGGCCGGGGCACGTCACTGTACTCCCCTTTGTTGCTCTAATACTAAATTTTCCTTTTGAAGTGAGAGCTTAAAGAGCACAGTTAGAGATCTTTACCCTGTATTTGTTGGGTACCTTTTTCAATGGAAATCTGTAGTTGTTTGATAACATGATTAATATTTTTCATTCCCGCTATTCCCACACCCTCCAAACCCAACACCCACAAAATCGCATGTCTACTGTATTAACAGCAGACTGACTTGCCTACTACGGCTTTTTGCTTTTCCTTCATGGAAAGACCATGCAAGCGCCAGGGCTTCTGTGAGACAATCTTGTTTCAGGAGATGATCCACTCTCTGAAAGAAATCAAGAAGAAAGAAATCAAGAGAAACCAAGAAGCGTTTGTCTGATTATTCACCAGTTGGAATTCCTCATCTGCTTAAGAACCTCCCAGAAACTGCTGCTTAGGAGCTAAAATTATTCCAATAACTATGTGGATATCGTATTTGCATGGGAGGGGTCGTCTCTCCAAGAAGCTCAAGAGTCCCTATGATTCTTAGCCAATCGGGCAAGCGGTTCAATGTGAGGCCCTGAAAAATCCAGTGCTGGCCTTCATGGGTACTGCAGAGCCCAGACCACCCAGGCCAGCCCAATGATGCTGAGAGGTGGGAGGGTGTCAGGGCTGACGATGCTTGGGGAACCACATGGTGCCAGGGATCAAACCAGGGCGAGCCACATGCCAGGCAAGTGCCTTAACCCTGGGATTATCTCTCCAGCCCTTCCCGCACCCTCCAAAATATTTTTTGATATGAAAAAATTGTATTTTTTTTCTTAAAGCAATAGTAGGGTAGTCGAGCGTCTGCAAAGGCTAATTTAGCCGGGCACCCTGCAGGCCCAACTCTAAAGAGAGGGAAAAGGAAAGTGGAGCTGGGCAGGAGAGGCCGGTCACCCCCGCCAAAGTCATAAACGTCATGTCTGAGAGCAGATGACAGACATGTGTACAGTGTACACATTTCTGAAACCCCCAGAGGCCCAGGGCAGTGGCTGAGGGGCTCAGGATGTCCTCTGCATGTGTCATATTCCACGTTTCGGCCCCAGCACCACCAATGTGCATGGATGTACACAGGCACGACTACAGCTCCTCTGTGCTGGGCCATGGAACCGGGTTCTGGCTGATGACAAGCGGCAGTGCTGCTGGGAACGTCACCTTAAAGCCACCTCCCACCTCCACCCCCAGGAAAACTGGTCCTTAGCAGGAATCCTGACACTGCGGGGGTAAGGGGACAGGTCAGGGAAGGAACCACGATGTCAGTAACAGAAGGAAGTGGTCACTCTGGAGGAGCGCAGGGCACCGAACGGAGGGAAAGTGATAGGCACGACACCTTTCCAGTTAATATTTGTGCAAACCACAGTACCTAGAAAAGAGAAACAGAAAAAGGTGCCTCCAGACTAGGGGTAGGAGGGAAACTGGGGACACTGGTGGAGGGAAGTGGACAATGGTGAAGGGATTGGTGTTGGAACCTTGTATACCTGAAACCCAATCATGTACGCAGTGATTAAACAAAAACAATTTTTTCAAAGGCAGTCCTTTTCTTTCTCACTTCCCAAAATGTGAACTTAGTGGATAGAGTCTCGGAAGCATACTAGAACACAAGAACGCCTTGACACTGGGCTCCCCAGGACGGCAGAGGAGCAGGCCAGCCTACGACAGACCCCTGGGCAGCCGCTGCCTCCCCTCCAGACTGCTTTTATAGAAGGCAGAAATCATGCTTAACTGCTGTTATTTCGAGTTCGGATACACATAGCCAAAACGAATTCTAATTTATACAGTCAGCTTTATCAAATCATAAACCCAAGGCTTACTCTGGTGTTGATGTACACTTCTGAAATTAAATCCTAAATCCAAATCATTGTTTTCTGCAAAGTCAAAGCAAAAACGTTCTGATGCTATTGATCCAATTGCTCAAATATACAACGTGACTGAGAACTCACCTCTCTCCAGCTCCTCAGCATCATCACATACACAGACTAGAGAATACAGAGAAGGAAATTAAAACCAGCTCCAGCCTGCTCTGCAGCATTCATATCCCACCCCAGCTCTCTGTTGCATCATTTTGCATGTCTTTTAAGTAAACATTTCTTAGTAAGTATTTACTAAAGGGTCTACAAGGGCCCACATGAAACAACAAAGTAAACAAATGCTTCAACCAGTAAGTCTACGGTCCAAGAAGGCGCCAATTCTACATACAAGAAACAAGGAAAAGTCCCGTCTCCTGTATGGACTTGAGACTATTTTAAACATCAATATGAAAGTGACTTTTCCTCATAAAAGCTAACTGCTCTTTAAGAAATACAAAAACAAATCACTGTACTAACAGTTCTGACTGCACTGATTGAGTCTCATCAAGGTCAAATGCTTCAGTGCATTTTATAACTCCTCAACTGATCAAAGCTAAAGGTCATCTTATTAGGAGATAAATATACAAGATAAGGTCTCCTTCTGGACACAAAAACATAAAAGTGAAGAAGGAATATGAAAGTATATCCACGAATAAAGAAAAATAAGCAACTTCTTAGAACCCAGATGAAAGGAGAAAAAGGTCAGTGCATGGGGAAAAGCACGTGATTAACAAGTTAAAATATTGTGGCTCTCTAACTAGATCACGCCTGGTCGGCGTACGCACTGGTCTCTCTCCAGAAGTCCCCTCCGCCCTACTCTCCTGTTACCAGCAAACACCAAGGCAAAGAGCAAAAAAAAAAAAGAGCTTACTTTTGTCCCCAAATAAAAGATCTGGCCACCATAGCTGCTGATGGATTGATAACAAGCCTTCTCTCCAACCAGAGCCTAAAACAAACCCAAAAAGCGGGGAGGTTAAAAATTCCGTACATGAGAAGTCTCACTATGTCTTAAGGCGTATCGATGACACAGAATGTTTTTAGCTCCACACAGCTTTGTTCCATAAATAGGGAGGTGGGGGAAACAGGGTGGCAATGCGGGTCTGGGATCAGTCTGTCAGTGGAAATGGCAGAAAAGACAAAGAGCAAAGTGTAATCCTCCTCTTGCATGTGCTCTTTTAGTTTTTCAGAATAATGTGGAAAGGAGAGGAACGTGTCGACTTTGAAGTCGAAAAGAAAAACTTGCAAGTTGATTGACAGGGAGCTCAGGGCTGACTGAAAAATGGTTCTGTGGGCCAGAGAGAGAGAGAGAGAGAGCAGTGGGCTGTTTGCATGTAGGTGGCCAGGGTTCAATCCCTGGCACCACCTGGACCCACAAGTACTACCAGGAATGGTCCCTAACACAGAGCCGGGAGTTGCCTGAGCGTTTCCAGGTATGGCCACAAAATCTAAAATACAGAAATAAAAAAGAAAGACAAGAAGATGGTTCTGTGAGATAAATGTCAACCTAAATTACAAGCGGGAACAGAAGAGCAGTACAGTGTATGGGAGTCAGCGCAGAAGCAGAAAAGAAACAGAAATAAAAGCAACAGGTGTGCAAACAGGGCTGCAAATGCTGACTCTGTAGTTCAAACAAGCTTTACTCCTGACATCAAGTCTGTCCATCTTTGAAAAGAGATGCCAGTTTTCTGTGAAGTTTAAAAGTGTGGAATTTGCAAATCCCCAAAGAGATCCATGGTCAGTAATAGCTACGGCGATTTTTACTTTATTTTTAACTTTTTAACAATTTTTATAGCTTTTGTGAAAACTTAAAAATACATCCAAAGGTATTGAGACCAGCATGATGAAGCCCTATCATACATCAGCCAGCCACGGAACTCTCAATGCGTCAGTCTTATCCCACCCACGGTCCTGCCAACTCCCAGGACGGATTAACTTTAAAGGGAACTTCAGGCTCTTGTGTATTTCATTTATAAAAAATTCCATATATGTTGTTTTATCCCCAGCACCACACCTGGTCCCTGACTACCAGGAGTGACCACCGAGCAGAGCCAGGGGTAGCTCCTAGCACGGCTGGTGTGGCCCAAAGAAAGAAATTCAGTACATTCATAATGAAATCAGTCACTCTGAACTGAATCCTCACTTTATAAATAGGCTTTCATTCCAGGGGCAGGGGGCAACGCACCACCACAGTGCTGGGGCAAACATGTGGTACTGGGGAGGCGCCCCACGTGTGGGCCAGCCCCCCTGAGCCATCGTCACGGTCATTCATTAACATACTTTGAAAAATTAGGAATCCTTCCTCGGTATCGAATATCCAATTAGTCTTTGGATTTCAACCGGTCTCAAATGACGAATGTTGAGAGTCTGTGGTTTTGTTTCTTCTACGTTTCATTTGTCTGAATTAAGAGCCTCATACTGGTTCTGGCTGACGTGTCCTAGATCACCTCCCATCTCTAAGTCTGCCTCCATCTTCCTCAGTCTCTTTTTGTGTTAGGGTCACACCCAGTGGTGCTCAGTGGCTATTTGATCTCTGAGCCCAGAGAAGTGCTCATGGAACCACATGATGCCGGGCTCTAAACCAGGCCACTGAGTGTGACTCAGCCCTGAGGCATTCTCTCTGCAGTTCCCTTCCTCAATCCTTCCTCCTCTTGCTTCTCTGACTCCCAAACCCTGCAGTGCCAGGGACCAAACCTAGGGCCTCGTGCAAAGCAAGCGTGCTACTACCACTGAGGTCCCTCGCTCTCTCCCCCCCCCCCAGTTCACGGTTTTATTTTGTTTTGTTTTATTGTAATCTCGTTTGCTGAAGAAGCTGGAATACTCATTCTTACTGTCTGGATCTTGCTAACTGTAGCAATATGGAATCTTTCAACATGTCCTTATGCCTTCAATGTTTTCTCTAGAGGACACTTGAATGGAAGAGGGATGTGTTTGTTCCTCACACTATTACATCAACTCTGATGCTGGTTTAACGCTCTGATTGGCATACTGAAGGGACGGTAATCCATTTCAGTCCCTTGCTTGCTAAATGTTTTCTCTGGAATATGAAGTGAATTTTGTCAAATATATCTTTTCAGGTAGTATTAAAAAGTTTTTCTTTTACAATCAACTTACATGGTGAATCACAGAGTTTCCGCATGGTAAACAGATCTTGCTTGCCTTGCAAAACATCACTGGATTGGGATTTCTCTTTATATGGACTGCTGGTTTCTCTTTGCTAATATTTGGAGGATTTTTACTTCGCAGCTACGAGAAAATAGGTCTGTACTATTGTTTATTACAATGTCTTTGTCTGGTTTCATGATCAGAGTTGCAGCAGCCCTATGGAAAGTTGCCTGCAGAGGGATGCTCAATGGATGGTGGTGGAAGGTTACGGGGGTTTTGGTGCTGGTTCGGAGGTGGGTAACACAAGACTTCAAAACGGTGTGAAATGATGGGCCGGAGCAATAGCCCAGCGGGTAGGGTGTTTGCCTTGCACACAGCCGGCCTGTGCTGGTCTGGGTTCGATCCTCAGCATCCCATATGGTCCCCTGAGCACCGCCAGGAGTAATTCCTGAGTGCAGAGCCAGGAGAAATCCCTGAGCATTGCTGGGTGTGACCCAAAAAAAAAAAAAAAAAAAAAAAAAGGTGTGAAATGATACCCCTAAAACAAAGAATTTTGTAAACTAACGTTACCCAAAAAATTTGGGGGAGGGGAAGGGTGTTGCGCCACTCTGTGGTGCTAAGGGCTATTCCCGGCTCTGTGCTCAGGAGTGACCCCTGATGGTACTAACGGGACCACATATGGTGCCAGGAAATGAAAGCAGGAGTCAAGGCAAGTGCCTTAAGCCCCAGATTACCTCTCTGTTTTCTGAATGTTTAAAGATTATGTATTTCTTTTTATTCTTCTCAAAATGATTTTTTTCTGTAGAGTTGGTACTGCTTTTTTAATTTTTCCTTAAATCGGAGTCTTTACTAATGAAGGAAGTGGAGTTTCTTTGTAGGAAATCATGACATTTCTCTGATATATATAGCCTCTTAGGTGTAGGAACTTCCTGGATTACAGTGAGATTATATCCCAATAAATCCACTATAAATATTAGGAGTCAAAAATGCATTTAAGGAGGTCAGATCGATAGTCCAGCGGGAGGGCATTTGCCTTGCATGCGGCCGACCCGGGTTTGGTCCCTGGCATCCCATATGGTCCCCAAAGCACCACCAAGAGTGCTTCTTGAGTGCAGAGCCAGGAGTAACCCCTGAGCATTGCTGAATGTGACCCAAAAAAGCAAAAAAAAAAAAAAATTGCATTGAATACACCCCAAGGATTAGCTTAACCTATCTCAAACACACTTCGCTAGCCTACAGCTGGACAAAAATCATCTAACACAAAACCTCTTCTGTGCTAATGTAGTGGACATCTCATATAATTTCTACTACCGTATACTCTGGAGTATCCGCTGTTTTCCCTCTGACTGTGTGGGTCACGGGGCTGCAGCCCCTGGACTGCCCAGTATCCCAGGAGAGAATCATTCTGCATCTGATGTGCTTTCTCTGAATGCATAGAGCTTTGCAATGTGGTAAATGTGAAAATGTCTATGTCAAAGCATTACGGAGCTGAGGAACACACGGCCCAAATGCTTAGATTCCTGTTATTATTTTACAACTGAAGCACCGTGATCACCAGGCAGGTCGCCCTGTAGGTACAGTGTCCCTGCACTTACCCTCTTACAGGGTCTCCTCCACTGTCTCCAGGTCCCTCCTCACCCTCACTGCCATTAGCAGACAGTTCCATAGCCGAAGTCTCAGCGTGGGTTCAGGGTCTACCGTCTACTCCCTGTATCGCAGTTTCTACTTTATTTACTGAGGTGAAGTACAATAAAAATATAATTTTCTTTACACTTCATTTGACACTGATACTTTTCCTTCCGATTAACTCTGCGTGGCACACACCTGCCGGGTCCATTGGAATTGCAACAAAACTGCAAGATCCCATCTTTTGATGGGGTTGTTGGGCTTTTGGTTGTTGGTTTTTTGTTTATCTTATTTATTAGCATTTTGTCAGATATAGGATGAGCTTTTTTTTTTCCCATTAGCAGTACATCTTTTTATTTCAGACATTATTTCTTGCAGTGCAGAACTTTTATTTTTTCATTTTTGGGCCACACATGGCAATGCTCAGGTGTTGTTCCTGGCTCTGCACTCAGGAATTACTCCTGATGGTGCTAGGGGGACCATATGGGATGCTGGGGATTGAACCCCGGATCAGCCACATGCAAGGCAAATGCCCTCCCCAACGGCCCTGCAGAACCTTTTTATTTTGATGCAGTCCACGTATCTTTTTGCTTTTGTTTTCTTAGCCAGTGACACTGAATCATTAAAAAACCAACAAACAAAAAAGCCTCTTTAGAGGTGGCATGATGAATCCTACCTGTTTTCCTCAATGTGCTTTATGGATTTGGGTCTAATATCTAGGTCTGTGACCCACTCTGAACTTACTTCTAATTCTGAACTAATGTTTGCATATAACATACTAAGCTCATTAAGGGCATAATTCAAATTATGACTAATAGGTTCATATTTTGCCTGTTGCTCGCTAGTTTCCCTAGCACCATTTATGAAGATGTTTTTCTTTGCTCTACTACACGCACCTAACTCTTTGGTCACAGACTGAATGCTCATAAATCTGCGTATTTCTCTGTGGGCTCTCAAATTGTACTCTATCAGTTAAGATCTTCCTTTATTCCAGTACGATGGTTTTGATTATTAAAACATTATTGTAATTTAAAGTTAAGGAATGCAAAGCCTCCCATCTTTATTTTTTTTTTCAAGAATACCCTATTTGGGAATTTCATTACTTCATAAAAATGATTTTCCCCCATTTCTAGGCCACATCTGGTATTCTGGGCTCGGGAGTGCAAGTGGTGGTGAGGCGCTGAGCCCAGGCCTCCCCGTCAGAGCGCGGACTCAGCTCTTGAGCGCTCCCCTCACCCCTCCGTCCAAATTTCAACAGTATTTGTGCCAGGCCCCTGGAAATTGCCATGAGAATGTTGACAGGGCCTGCGCTGAGTCTAGTGTTTTAAGTAGCAGTGTTTTTTTTAGGGAGTTTTCCACTCCCTACTTTGAAATATATTTCGTCTGGTATTAGTATAGCTGTTCTAATGACTAAAGTATTTTTTGTTTTGTTTTGCTTTTTTGGATCATACTCGGCGGTGCTCAGGGGTTACTCCTGGCTCTGCACTCAGAAATTACTCCTGACGGTGCTCGGGGAACCATATGGGATGCCGGGATCAAATCCAGGTCAGCCGTGTGCAAGGCAGAAAGACCTACCCGCTGTGCTATCTATCGTTCTAGCCCCTAATGACTAAAGTTTACAAGTTGTGTCTGTCTTCATTCTTTTAACTTATTTATGCCTTTGCAACTGGGCTTTGCTTTGTTATAAATCCAGACTGACCTCTGGTTTTTAATTTAAATTAGTTTAAGCTATTTACATTCATATTTAGATTGTTTTATTAATTTAGATAGACAATTATTGTTCACTGTATCACTGTATCACTGTCTTCCCGTTGTTCATCGATTTGCTCGAGCGGGCCCCAGTAACATCTCCATCTGTCCTGTCTCATGCTAGTAGAGCCCAAGGGCATCTGCTTGCTCCAGGAACATAAAGAGCCACAATCCATTCAGGAATGAGGTCAATAATTGTTACTGGTATTTGGCATATCAAATACAACACGGGTAGCTTGCCAGGCTCTGCCGTGCAGGTAGCATACTCTTGCAGTCAGAAGTTGAAGTTGAAGTTATGAAATTTGCCTATAAATGGATGGACATGGAAAGGATCATGTTGAGTGAAATTAGAAGGAAAGAGAGATAGAATGACTGCATTTATTTGCATGACATAATATATATTTGTATATACATATTATGACACCAAAATCCAATGACAGGTGAAATGTGGATGAGGAGGTCTTGTCAAAAGTGGAAATTACCGCAAACATGTGGGAGTCAGAGGTTAGGTAAGTCAGAGAAGGGAACATGTGTGAATAAATGTCAAAAGGGCTAATACCAACCTAGAACTGAGCATTAAATCCAGGCAAAAAAAAATGCACATGATGGCCTCTAAGTGTATGTAGTGCAACCCACAATGTGTAAGAGAAGGAAAAAAGAGAGAGGGAGAGAGAAAAGAGATAAAGAACCTGCCATTTAGGCAGGCTATGGGAGGGGGGAGGGAATTGGGGACATTGGTGGTGGAAAATGGGCACTGGTGGAGTGCGGGGTGCTGGAACACTATGTGACCGAAACCTCTAAACATGAACAATGTTGTAATTGTATATCTCACGGCGGTATAATAAAATATTTAATAAAAAAAATAAAAACCTTAAAAGTAGTTCAGAAAAATGGTATAATGATTTAGCTGCTTACCTTGCACTGCCAGGAATGGTCCCTGAGCAAAGTCAAGAGTAAGTCCGGAACACAGATGACTATGGACCAAAACTTACTAATTATACTTCTCAGTAATACCCCCAAAAGTATTTATAATTAATAACTACTAATTAATAATTTATCAAGACAATTCACTTAATAAATTTTAACAAATTTATGAATTTTTTTTTTTTTTTTTTGCTTTTTGGGTCACACCCCATGATGCTCAGGGATTACTCCTGGCTCTTCACTCAGGAACTACTCCTGGCGGTGCATGGGGGGACCATATGGGATGCCAGGGATCGAACCCGGGTTGGCCGCATGCAAGGCAAACACCCCTACCCGCAGTGCTATCGCTCTGGCCCGAATTTATCTTTTTAATTTATTATTCCTCTTCTACCTGTACATTTTTAATGCTTTATAAAAATTTACTAGCTTTTTATGTTCCATTTTGTCACTACTATAGACCAATTAGTTATACTTCCTTTGGGTGACTGTTCTGGGTTTACAATATATAATTTATCTGTTTATACTTAATAACAGGTTATTTTATGAATACTATAAAAACTACATCTTTCCATCCCTCTTTCCCTGTTGCTATGCATTATTCTGGTCATACATATTATTTCTGTATTTCACAAACATTGCAAAACGTACTTTTTACCTTTTTTTGTCAGTTGCTTTTGTTAAATAACAGTACTGAGATATACGTCACATAGTAAGATTCACTAAGTGCATAATTCAATATTTTCCAGTAAATTCACAGTCCATTCTCTCCACAACGATCCCTTATATCCATGTCCACTTAAAGCCCTGCTGAACTATGTCACTACGATCTTGCTCTTTGTGGGCCTTGCATATAAATAGTCAAACAGAGTCAGCAAGATGGCTCAAGGGACTAGAGCATGCTTTGTATGTCAAGACCCTGGGTTCAGACTCTAGGACCACATGGTGTCCCAAGTAACAGCAGCAACAAGAAAGAAAGAGAAAGAGGAATTGAAAAAAATGAAAAAAAATTAGGGAGGGGCTCAAACGCTGGGGTTTTTCCATATGGCTTCGTTCCCTGACAGTACTCAGGCTCATCCATGCTATAGCGGGTCACTAGTTCAGCCCTGCTTTGTAGGACTGTTTTCTATTACAGGACGATGCCCCACCTTACCACTTCATGATGGTCGACATCAAGATGGTTTCCATGAAGAACTGGTTTTCAGCAGGAAACCCCATAGCAGGGAGAAGGGCCCAGGAGGTACTGGGACAATGAAGAGGGGAGCAGGGGGCACTAGCGGAGGAGCTGGGGGAGAGGAGCGGCGAGCACCGGCGGAGGGGTGGTGCAGAGCGCTTGACGCAGCAAACCTGCCACTGGCAGTATTCTAACACACTGCCAAGCCGACAGGGATGCTCTCATAAATATTAACACCATCGCAAGCTTATTACCTAAAATACAGTCAAAATCTTTCTTAATAATCATTTTTTAAAAAGATTGTTTCCACTTTGCGCCTGTGACGAATCTCCGATGATGAACCTTTCAGTACAAATATTTGCATTTTCATTTCTCTTCGGTGAAGACCAAGGAGGAGAACTGCTCGTGGAATCTCCACGTGTCCCACTGTGAGGGACAGCCTGAGGGTCCCCACAGCAACCGCATCACTGGACAGTCCCGGCAGAACGTCTGAGAGTCCCAGGATTCCTCGCCAACACTGTGTGTTTCCTAATGTCGGCCATCCGGTGGGCTGGAGCATTTCGCCGCAGTTTCGAGCTGCACTTCCCTGGTGTTTAGTAATACTGAGTATCTGGAGCTGTGCGTTGATCATTTGCGTATCTTCTCCATAGACTGATGCAGACCATTTCTGACAAAATCTGCTCTCAATCTTATGTTGCTCCTCTGCATTTAATGTGGTTTTTCCCTCTCAGGCAGCTTTAACATTTTTCCTCTTTATTACTCATTTTGATTAACTATATATGGTTCTGTTTTACTCTTGAGCCTTATTGCTTTATTATATATATCGAGCTTCCTGAATATGCATGTTCATAGTCTGGAAATCTTTAACCATTATTCTTCCTTTCTCTCTCCTTCAGAGATTTCAAATACACATATATTTGGCTACTTGATGCTGCCTCATAGCTATTTTTTAAAATCATTTTTTCTTTTGGCTTCAGTCTGGATAGATTCTATTGTTATATCCTCAAGTACACTAAGCTTCCCCCACCCCGCAATGATTTCTCTGTCTTTAACTACATTCAGTATATTTCCATCTCCAGCACTATCATTTTTATCCCTAGAAGCTAAATTTAAAACATCTCCTGAGTATCTTCCTAACTTTTTTGGATAAATGGTCTATCACTTGATCACTTGACATCCGGTTATTCATCGATTTGCTCAAGTGGGTGCCAGTAATATTTCCATTTGACCCTTTCACATGCCAGTGTAGCCCAATGGTATCTGATTGCTTCAGAAATACAAAGAGCCTCAAACCGTTCATTCAGGGTCTTGACAAGGAAGTCTGACCATCTTGTAGGTGGGCGGCCACGTGATCTTTTGACATCCTGTGGGATCCAGTCGGTAATGGCTTGAGTCCAGCGGTTGTCTCCAAATCGCATTACATGTCCAGCCCATCTAATTTTCGATGCCTTGGCAAACGAGACAGCATCCCCTGACTCTGGAACAGCAACGGTGGTCGGAGCTCCAGATTCCTTCATTCACTTGAGTGAGGCGTGATACTCCAAGCATAGCTCTTTCGATTCCTCTCTGGGAGACCCGAATAGCATTCACATCCTGCTTTTGTAGGGCCCAGGTCTCTGAGGTGCATGTTAATGCAGGGAGAACGGTGGAGTCAAAGAGATAGTATAAATATTATTGGCTTATTCACTATTTCTAATATTTGTTTTAAGCCAGTTTTGAATAAATTTTTTTGTTCTATGTTGTGTCCTTCCTCTTGTTGCGCACCTGGTTATCTCCAATTGGATAGCAGATGTTAAAATATTCTTGTGTTTCAATTTCTGGCCAGACCCAGCAGTTTCCAGGAGTTATTCCTGGCTCTGTGCTCAGTAGTGGCTCCTGGCAATGCTCAGGAAACCTAAGTGGTGCTGGGGATTGAACTGGGGTGCACCCGGTACCAGGCCAGAACCTCACCTCCTGTGCTATCTCTCTGGCCCAGCCTATTAATATCCATATGTTTTGTTCTAGGAGGTGATTAAGGTACTTGGAAATGGTTCTATCAGTTTTGATCTAGCTTTTCAAAGCAGGCACCAGAGCAGTAATTACTCTACTCCTAACTATTTCCCATACCTGGGAAAAAGTGTCAAAGGACCACCAGGACCACCCTCACATTGTACTGGGGCATCAGGGCCACAGCAAGGGATATTCCAAAGCTATCAGGGCTCGGCACAGTAATGCTAGGGGGACCTTGTGGTGCCAGGGACTGAACCCGGATCAGATGACGTGACCCTCAGCCTGATCTTACTGTCTCTTATAATCACACTATAAGACAGCACGGCTTCTTCTTCTAAAACAAGACAGCAAAACACCAAACTTAACAAAGCAGTACCAAGGTAACAAACCATCCTTACCAGGGCCTGGCTAACATTTCCTCCAGTGGCCAGTGATTTGAAATGGCTGCTATTATAGACCAACTGTACTTCTGAGATTTCCACGGTTTCCAATTCCTCTTGAGTTTGCCGGTCAATCACATGCAATTTCTCGACGCTGTCCAAGAGCACAAGTGTCCGTGAGTTTATCCACTGCAATTCAAGCAGAGAGTGGAACAAAAGTCAGCCCGTTCTGCCATCACTCAGGACAAGAAAAAGTGGCCACTCATGAATGTCTCATTCACGGTAAGGCCATCACAATTAAAGAAAGAACAACTGGTGCACGCCATGGCATCGAGATAATTCATAGATGAACATTCCCAGATGGTTCACTAAGAACTTCAACAGCTAATAAAGAATGCACCGACTTTTAGAAAATAATCTTAAGAGGTAAGCTTCCACAAGTGCAAAGTATGCAAAGTGACAAATTTTGCATGTCTAGTTTTGATGATATGAATGGACCAATGGGAAAATTAAACCTTATAAACATAGATGACCCAAAGTTAATTATTAGCATTCAGGTAATGCCATGTATAACATATTTTTCCTTCAGACCCTCACCACAATCATGAGAGTTCTTCGTTATCTCTACTCCTCTAAGACTTCTGAATTCTCTTTAAGAGGTGTCATTATCATTTTAAAACTAGTTTAATAATGCTAAGTATCTTCTGAAGGATGTCACTTTGTTAAATTTTGGGGTTATGTACAGGACATTTATTCTCAAAAAAATTTTTTTTAACTTCATTCTCTTCAGAAGAAATAGTCTGGAATAACTGATCCAGAAAAAAAAGTATTTCCCTGTGCTTGAACTTTCTGGTCTGTTTGCTGACTCATTGAAATGATTTAGTCTGTGTTATCAGAGATCATTGCATATGATGTCAAAGACAACCAAACTGGAAGCATTTGAAATATAATGAATATACACTCTACACCATATTATGGTTACTATAAGGAAAGTTGTGTTTTGGGTTTTTTTTTTTTTGGAATTCTCTCAGGAGACAGTCTGATACTCAAATCTTTTACAAAGAGCTCTTACAAAGTACTCTCTTATTCTGTCATTTTAAAAAAGAAACATTATTTGCCCTATAAAAATCTTAGTGCTGGGGCTGGGGCGATAGCACAGCAGGTAGGGTGTTTGCCTTGCCCACGGCCAACCCGGGTTCAATCCCCGGCATCCCATATGGTCCCCTAAGCACCGCCAGGAGTAATTCCTGAGTGCAGAGCCAGGAGTAACCCCTGCACATTGCTGGGTGTGACCTAAAAAAGAAAAAAAATAGTGCTAATTTACAAATGCTTTCAAAATCAACCTCATTAAGATAAAAGAGCGCAGGTCTAACACTTATCCTAAGATAGAACTCACAATTACAAGTGCAGACATTGGTGAGATTGAGTTCTTTGAAGATAACTTACTAAACAATGCAGTTAGTGGTCATATAGACAATCCACAAGAAAAATGAAAACACTGACTGTTACACTGTTAGGAGAATAGCTGCTATTCTTAGCGAAAAATCTTTCTAGACGGAATTCTATGCACATTTTAAAAAGTACTCTGTCAAACAGCTTCAACAAGTGAGGGAGATGAAAACTGGGTAAAGATGAATCAATGAATCAACAAAGGTTGTGTTCTTGATAAAGACATGATGTCTCAAATGTTCAGGAAGGATCTGAATGAAATTATCCATAAAATGTGCACAGAAGAAAAAAAAGTCTTTCTAAAGCAATAGTCTACAGGTAAAATGGAAGCAATTAAAGTAAAGATCTATTTCATTCTTAGTCTAAAAAATTAAGTATTATCGCACTTGGAGAGAAAACGTATTTTAGCTTTTGTATCTGAAAAAAAGTGGCAGGACCTTATCACATGGGGGTTGCCTATATTCATGTATACACAGAATGTCCCAGTGGAAGCCAGACATGATAGAAGCAATAATAACAGAACCCAGACAATGTTATAATTACACTAACTGATGAATAAGGGTGCTATCTGGTAAAGATAAAAACCTAACAGAAAAATAAAATAGCATTTTTAAGCCCAAAAGTGTCAAGATTAAGCCTGGTTAACTCCGTCGGTAGAGCATCAGACTATTAATCTGAGGGTCCAGGGTTCAAGTCCCTGTTCAGGCGTGACCAAACTTTGGGGGCCGGGAGCGGTAGTCCAGCGGGTAGGGTGTTTGCCTTGCATGCAGTCGACCCGGTTCGATCCCCGCATCCCATATGGTCCCCCGAGCACTGCCAGGAGTAATTCCTGAGTGCAGAGCCAGGAGTAACTCCTGAGCATCGCCGGGTGTGACCCAAAAAAAAAGCAGGGTTTAATCCTTGGCATCCCATATGTGCCCCGAGCGCCGCCAGGAGTAATTCCTCAGTACAGAGCCAGGAATAACCCCCTGAGCATCACAGGGTGTTACTCAAAAAAAATAAAATAAAACTTACCTGATTCTGACAGTGTTTAGGACACAGAGTAAAAGAAAATAACTGGGTATCAGAGTAGTCTCACACTTTATTTTGGGGGGTGGTTTGGTTTGATTTTGTTTTTTGCCTTTGGGACATACCAGCCCAGTAGTATTCAAGGCTTACTCTTGGCTCTGTGCTCAGGGATCAATCCTGGTGGGCTCAGGAGACCTTATGGGATGGTAGAGATCGAACCCGAGTTGGTCGTATGCATGGTAAGTTCCCTGCCAGGGGTACTATCACTCTGGCCCCCAAAACTAAGATTTTATTCAGTTCAAGGACTTCTGTTCTAGCCCTATGTTATAGGTCCTGGCTCATGACAGCAGTCCTGATAGTCTGGATACACCATGAGCTCAAAACAATTCATGAACTCAACAGGGATATTTCAACAATACTCACGGTAAAGTTGATGAGGTCGTAGTAGAGGTGAAGGTGCTTTTGCTTCGTAACATGTATTGCTCCCGATTCATCTCTCTTAACCTGAATGATGAAATTAGTAACAAAATAAGCATTAGCACTTCAGTTTGAGGGACTTTTTAAAATAATTATACCCCACCCAGAAAACAATTTCTGTTGTGTGTACAAATAAGCCCAAAACACTGATAAATAAAAGGATTACTGCCTAGCAAATAAAAAAAAAAATTCCGCTACACTTCATCACAAGGTATAACAGGATTGGCCTGGTGCATGGTCTGGTTGTTAGTATTGGCAAAGATGCTAATGTGATTCAGAGCAATCCAAATTCATCACATCAGTGATTCTATTTAGCTAGAGTTAAAGCTTAAATTGGAATTTGAGAATGTTTAGATAAAGTTAAACAAAAGTTCTGCAGTATGATACTCTTGAAACTCAAACAACCCATATTTCCTAATAAAACACAAGTGTCGGCATTATCTGTGCATGTATATACTCATTGTCAGCATTATCTGTGGTGTATATACACTCTGTGTCAGCATTATCTGTGGTGTATATACACTCTGTGTCAGCATTATCTGTGGTGTATATACACTCTGTGTCAGCATTATCTGTGCATGTATATGCACTGTGTCAGCATTATCTGTGGTGTATAGACACTCTGTGTCAGCATTATCTGTGCGTGTATATACACTCTCTGTGTCATTATTATCTGGGTGTATATGCACTCTGTCAGCTTATCGTGCGTGTATAACACTGTGTCAGCATTATCTGTGCATGTATATACACTGTGTCAGCATTATCTGTGGTGTATAGACACTCTGTGTCAGCATTATCTGTGCGTGTATATACACTCTCTGTGTCATTATTATCTGTGATGTATACACACTCTGTGTCATTATTATCTGTGGTGCATATACACTCTTGTGTCATAATTATCTGTGGTGTATATACACACTTTTTGTCAGCATTATCTGTGCATGTATATACACTCTGTGTCGGCATTATTTGTGTGTGTATATACACTCTCTGTCATTATTATCTGTGGTGTATATGCACTCTGTGTCAGCATTATCTGTGCATGTATACACTCGCTGTGTGTCAGCATTACCTGTGCGTGTACGGATATGTTCTCTGTACTAGCATCATCTGTATGTGTGTGTGTGTGTGTGTATATATATATATATATATATATATATATATATATATATAATATATATATATATGCTCTCTGTTCTTCGAGTTCTTTCGCTGGGGGTTCAGGGTAGACATGGCTGTATTCAGAGCTCACTCCCAGCTTTGTTCAGGGATCACTCATGCTGGTGTTAGGGGAACCATAGGCAGAGCTGGGAATAGAACCACGGTCCACTGCAAGAATGGCAAGTGTCTAACCCTTGTCCAATCTCTCTGAGCCCCCACATACACTCTCTATAATCAATCTTTCATCCTCCACTTGCGCCCGGATGTCAGAGCACGGAGGAGGAGAGACGGCACAACGATCTCCTGAGCCACCTGCATCTCAGCACAGGCGTGCCCCACCTGGGCTTTCCGGCATACTCTCCAGAGCAGCTGCTCTAGATGGTGGCCCCTGAAGCTTTTCCCGTTGGCAACCCCTCCCTCCCAACCTCCAGTCCCCTGAGAAATGTAAAGTGGGGCAAGGCTGCCAGAGCACCTTGGATACATTACATGGTTGATTCTGAATTAACTTGGTTGCTGTGCGTTAGAAGCCTTCGGTTCCAATTTTTGGTGCCCCCCACATTTGATTACATCATGCCATATGGGGGCAGGGCCCACGGTTTAAGGGGGAAGGGCTAGATATCTGCCTTTTTCCCTCAGTCTCAATGCCTCGTGGCCTCTAAGTCCAGTCACGTGCAAGCTGACCTCACTGGACACCATAACAAACAAGTGAGGTCTATGAATTAGGGGCTCTTCTGTGCATCGATTCTCCCTTCACCAAGTGTCCTCCCTCAGAAGGGGGTCCTCTGGAATCCAAAGCACAGGGTCCCACACTGGTTTGGCCTACCAGCTCGTTGACAGGAAAAACAATCACTCAATGCCTCCCTGGAAACCTACTTTCTCTAAGAACAAAGTGCCCATCAGTTGCACCTACAGCTCCTACCATCCCTGGGATCACTCCAGCACTACCCACCCTGCCCCCGCCCAGGTCCCTGCCAATTCATTAATTGGGAAACTGTGTCTAGGAGAGTTGGGCATCTAACAAGAGATTCTATGTCTTCTTTCACAACTAATAGTTTCACACACTGTAAAAAGCTGTGTGACCCCGGGTCAATCACTTACTTTCTTGGTGTCTTCATCTGAAAAGTGAAAGTTAAGACAGTACTAATTTGTTCCTAACCATGTCACCTTGCATGTGTTGAAAGTCTGCCACAAATCAAAAGAGCAATGAGCAACAATTTTGCTATTGTTCTTAAGTTGTCCTAGGATTTCCTGAAGTCCTCACTCAAGAAGCATCACTTCACCCACAAGCCCTCTACAGCCGGGTCCCTCTGTCCCCGCTTAACTCTTCTCTCTTCCTTGAGGGCTCTTTACCCTTTGCTAGCAAACCTATTTCCGACTATTTTTTTCAACAGGGAAAATCTGTTCCTTTATTTATTTGTTACAATGACCCATTCTTTCCTCTTGCCACTACATAACTGCGTACCTGCTTTCTTAGATACCAATTTCTTTAATGAGTCCTACAGTCTACCTTTACCTCTATTCCACAGTAATTAGCCCTCTGAAAAAGTCCTAATGAACCACCCCTTCCTATCAAATGCTCCTGTTCAGACACCTGGACCTTGCTCCTCATTGGGTCTGGTATTACCCTGAATTGATCTTGTCCTGAAGACTTTCCTTCTTGTCCTCTGTGAGACACAGCACTGTGACCTACTTCTCCGACCACTACAGGAGCATGAGGAGGGAACCTCCTTTCCTGTGTCCTTTTCCTTTCCCTGGCATGAGTGACCACCCAGGTTATGTATGGGCTCACTTCGACTTCACATCCGACCACCTTCCCTCCCTGGGATTCTCACTGTACTCTAGGCCCGGACAGCCGCCCACCCAGAGACCATTCCCCAACTCTACACCTGAGAGTCCCACCTCTCCTTCCAACACAACACACCAACCCTTCTCGGATGGATTTCTTTTCAAGGAAATGCCCCACTGACTAGTGCATGGCTCTAAAATGCAAAAGACAGAAATGGAATGATCAGTTTGAGCATGTCGTTCAGTCCCCAGATCAAAATGTCAGCCCTCCGGCAGGAGAGAATGTTCAGGGGCTGGAGCACATTTTTACATGCAGGAGGCCTAGGTTTGATTCCCCAGCACCTCATGGTCCCCTGAATGATGCCTGAACACTGAGCTGGGAACAGCCCCTGGCGCCACCAGTTGTGGTCCAAAATTCAAGGTAAAGGTTTTTAAGACTTTGTCCAGACACGCGATTTACCTCCAAATTACCATAAATATTCTACCCACCCCTCTGAGAGAGCCCCACAAGGTAATGAGAGTATAGAGCCCACACGGCAGAGCCTGGCAAGCTGTCCGATGCATGTTCGATATGCCAAAACCAGTAACAGAAATGTTTATTTTCCTGACCCCGAAAGAGCCCTTAATACGGCAGCAGTAAGAAAGGCGAACAAGCAGTGCCTGATAAAATTTCACGGCCATCGTAGGCTGCCAAAACGAAGAAGGACTAAAATGACTGCCTGCACTTTCAATGCACGTACACAGGCATCGGAAGCATATATTGAGGATCTGATGGTGCAAGCGCAAAAGATCAAGTACGACATCATTGGTCTGACTGAGACGAGGAGGCATCAGTCGCATCATGCTGTATTTGACACCGGAGAAGAATTGTTCCTTGGAACATGCGACGAAAGAGGCGTCGGTGGCGTTGGTGTCCTTATCAACATGAACATGGCTGTCAACATTGATTCATTTGAATGCCTAACAAACCAGATAGGAAGATTACACTTGAAGAGATGTGGCCCACTGCCAGCAATTTCTATCTTCATTGTCTACGCACCAACATCCACATACAAAGAAGATGAAACTGAGAAATTCTACATGGAACTGGAGGAGTTCTATAAAAAGATCACACCTTCTACAAGGTCATAGTCGGTGATTTTAATGCCAAGATAGGACCGAGAAGATCAGCTGAAGAACTCCACATCGGGACCCATGGCCTAGAATGGAACGAACAGGGTGAGAGACTATCTGAGTTCATCATGTCCACCAAGACCATTCATGGGAACTCACAGTTCCAGAAGACTGAAGCGAAACATTGGACATGGGAATCTCCTGGTGGACAGTTCCACAATGAAACTGACCACATCATCTTCAATCGACGGTTTTGTCTGACCTATGTTGCTGTTGCCCCCCAAATTCCAAAGAGGATCAGACCACCGTCTCCTTTGTGCAAAATTCTACTTCCCACAATGGGGAGAAAAGGCTGCAAAGTTTAAGAAGAGAACTCCCAGAACGACAACCAACTGGGAACTCTGGCACCATTGCAGCAACATGGGAAGATACCATCATTGGCGACATCGATGAAGAATACAACCGACTGGTTCAGCACCTCCATGATGTGCGAAAAATGCCGAGAGAGAAAGACACAAAAGGACGCCTGTCTTCAGAAACTCTCGAGCTCATTTGCCAACATGGCAAGGTGCGAGCCTCAGGAGACCAAATGCTAATGTCCAAGCTTGCTAAACGGTGCAGAGAAGCAATAAAAGAAGACCTCAAAGACAGAAGAGCAGAAATACTGGAAGATGCAGCAGAAGCCGGGAAAAGCATTCGCACTGCCCGCCTGTCCTTCGCCAACTATAAGACCAAGATGACTGCCCTCCGACGCCCTGATGGATCTATCACATCTTCCAGAAAGGCAATGGAGAAGATTATCCAGGACTTCTACTCAGATCTCTTTGATAGCCACATCCACCTGCCCACATACCAAACTCCACAAGATGGATATGTCATTCCCAACGTTCTCCCTTCTGAAATCCGACATGCCATTTCGTCGGTAAAGAAGGGAATGGCACCAGGCCCAAAGTCAGACCCGAACACCTGAAGAATCTGCCGCTAGTACTCATCAATACACTAGCTCAACTCTTCACACGCTACCTGTCCAAATGCAAGGTGCCCTCCCAATGGAAAACCAGCAGGACAATTCTACTGTTCAAGAAGGGAGACATTCACGACATCGGCAACTATGGCCCCCATCTGCCTGTTGTCCGTCATCTACAAGTTGTTTACACGAGTCATCCTGAACAGGATTGGCAGAACACTAGATGAAGGACAACCATGCGAGCAAGCTGGCTTCCGGAAAGGATTCAGCACAATCGACCATATCCACACAGTAACCAAGCTCACTGAGGTTTGTAGGGAGTACAAGATGCCGCTCTGTCTCATGTTCATTGATTTAAAGAAAGCCTTTGATTCTGTGGAGACTGAAGCGGTCATTGAAGCCCTAGGCAAACAGGGTGTTCAAACCCAATACATCAAGATCCTTCGTGAGCTGTATTACAGATTCACCATCAGGATCTCACCATTCTACAAAGAAGTGATCACTGATGTCAAAAGAGGGGTTCGACAGGGTGATACCATTTCACCAAAACTCTTCAGCACCACCCTCGAGAACATCATGCAACAATTAGAATGGGAAGGAATGGGAGTGAAGATAGATGGTTGGCAACTACACCACCTCCGCTTCGCTGATGACATCGTTCTAATAACACCAAACATTAGCCAACCAGCACAAATGCTGGCTGACTTCGACAGAGAATGTGGAAAGATAGGTCTACAGCTGAATCTAAAAGAAAACTATGTTTATGAAAAATGAACTAGTTCCAGAGGCCCCATTCACTCTCAATGGAACAGACAGACATCTCTGAATGCAACAGTTATGTGTACCTAGGTCGAGAAGTCAACATGATGAATGACCTAAAACCTGAGCTGCGCAGGAGGAAGAGAGCGGCATGGAATGCCTTCAAAGGCATCGAAGAAATAGCTAAAAGCACAAAGAACCTCTGGCTCCGGGCACATCTCTTTGACTCCACCATTCTCCCTGCATTAACATACGCCTCAGAGACCTGGGCCCTACGAAAGCAGGATGAGAATGCTATCCGGGTCTCCCCAGAGAGGAATTGAAAGAGCTATGCTTGGAATATCACGCCTCACTCAAGGGAGAGAAGAAATCCGGAGTTCCGACCTCCGTCGCTATTCCAGAATCAGGGACGCTGTCTCGTTTGCCAAGACATCGAAAATCAGATGGGTTGGACATGTAATGCAATTTGGAGATGGCCGCTGGACTAGAGCTGTTACTGACTGGATCCCACAGGATGTCAAAAGATCACGTGGCCGCCCACCCACAAGATGGTCAGACTTCCTTGTAAAGACCCTGAAGGAACGGTTTGAGGCTCTTCATATTCCTGAATCAACCAGATGCCATTGGGCTACATTGGCACGTGATAGGGTCCAATGGAAATGTTACTGGCGCCCGCTCAAGCAAATCGATGAATAACGGGATTCAAGTGATCAAGTAATCAAGTCCAGACACCTCACACTTCCTTTATAGGAAACTCTTCCATTATCTTGGGATGGAGCAATAGGAGAGTGGGAAAGATGCTTGTTTTGCATGCAGCCAACCCAGGTTCAATCCCCGGCATCCCATATGGTCTTCTGGGCTCGCCAGGAGTGATTCCTGAGCTAGGAGTAACCCCTGAGCACTACTGGGTGTGGTCCCAACACAAACAAACAAAAACCTATTACCTTCCTGACTTCTGTATTCTTGCTGCTATTCTCACACTGCTTTTCCCAAAATATCACTTTAAATCACACCTTTAATTAGTTAAGAGCCTATGATGGTTTCCCATTACTAAGTCCTTTCCATTTCACTTGTGGATCAGGAGTCAGTACAACTGTTCTGGAAAAGGCTGTATCATAAATAGTTTAGACAGACTCTCTGCCACATCTACTCAATTCTGCCACTATAGTGTGAGGCCTAAATAATATATAAATAATAATTCATAAACACAAAACCAGGAATGAATGTGTTCCAAAAACACCTTATTTTTTTTTTGAAAAAAAAAAAAAAGAACAGTCTAAACTGGCATTGGTCAAAACCTGCCAACAACACCCATCATAAGGTCTACATCATATTTTATTTCTCAGTGATTAATTCCATAAACATTAATCAAACACCTTCTGTAAACAAGCCATCTACTAGTGGCTGAAATACAGCAGTTGAGATTTTAGACTTATGGAACCTTCAATCTAGTGAGGAAGGAAATCATTCAAAGTAATTTTTGAGAGCCAAACATCACTGAAGGCCTGAAGGCGGGGAATGTAAGAAGCAGAACACAGGAAGTTCTGGAGGTTAGAAAAGGCAGAATCAGTCACGAGTTCAGAGGAGGGGGGCAGAGCGGGAAGGGCGCCATGAGCAGAGACAGGATTGGTTAAAACAGAGCCTGAGCAAAAATGGCATCGGTTTTGGCCAGGGAAGTAACAATGGTGGGAAACACAAGGGAGGCGCTAGGACATGGACTAGTGGGCTGTGTAACGGAGCAGATCTGAAGAGAGACGCCGCGACTGAATCAACCCGGACTCTCGGCTGGAGGAGACATGAGCAGTGCTTCATGCCGGGAACGCAGCACCGGTTCCTCTACTTCCCCAAAAGGCTTCTTCACCCATGGGCAGTATTTGATCTATATCCTTTATAAAGTCTAGGGCGGAGGCGATAGCAAAGCGGGCAGGGTGTTTACCTTGCACACAGCCAACCTGGGTTGATCCCCAGCATCCCATATGGTTCCCCAAGCAACACCAGGAGTAATTCCTGAGTACAGAGCCAGGACGAATTCCTGAGCATTGCCAGGTGTGACCCACAAAAAAAAAAAAAAAGTCTTTTACTACCCCTCCCCCTTGGGGTGAATCTCCCCATGCTCTGAACCTACAACTTGTAGCTCTCATCCCATAGAGTTCAGGTCTTCAAGTGTTTTCTCTAGTGGCAAAGAGCTGCCACAGTTTGCCTTGCAAACACGTGGTGAAGCTACATGAAAGAAATTTATGCTTTATAATTTCTGCCACTGCTTCTTGTGTCAACCACAGCGCAGAGAACACAGCAAGTACTCAAGGGTTCTTGTCCTCCGATAAATACCCACGCCGTATGCAGACAGGCAGGCCGTGAATAAGACATTCATGCTTAGACACACTCATAAGCTATAATTACTGTGAGTCAAAGGTGATGGCACTGAGAAATAAACCATGACCAAGAAGAGGTGTAGAGCTGCGGGCAGTCACCATTTCCCACGTTAACCACTAAAGTCTTAAACAGAAGCCAGGCCATTCTCTCATCAGGGGATCATACAGCGTTTCTTTGACAGAGCACTTAGTTATCAGTGAGCCGAAGTGTGGAAAACAAAACAACCTTTTTTTAAGATACAGTTTTGATTATTTCAAATGTGGAAAACTGATCAAACTTGACATACCAAACCAAACTGTTCTCAAAAGTTAATACCACAAATATCACGAGATAACAGGAACTAGCATAAATTTGATTTCTTCCAGCTAAGGCATCACTGCACTGTAATATTGTGTAGATTTCAAGTGCACATCACTGAAAACCAACACGGCTATTCCCTTTGTCCGGATTTATGGCCTTTCCCCAGCTCCCGGTCTTCGGCCTTCTCTCTTCCCTCTGGTAAGCACTCACTGGTCTTACAATCCGAATGTTTACTATTATTTTATTTAGTTCATCTGTTTGCTTGTTTTCTCTATATACAACACATGAATGAGATCACACGATGTTTGTCTTTCTCCGTCTGGCTTATTTCACTTAGCATAATGAAAGGTTGCCAAACTCCTCTGGCTTACTGCCCACCTTTCAAGGCGGGGGTTGGGGGGAATAAAAACCATTGAGCAATCCCTGGAAATCTACCTTCTTAAAGCGAATGAACAGAAAGTACCCCCCACTACCTGCACCCAAAGCTACTACCAACCAACCACCCACCACCGCCCCCATGCCCACCCCACAGTCCCGGACTGTTCTCACTTTGGAAAACACTGAGCCAGGATAAAGAACTTCAAAAGGGGTCAAGCGAAAGCACCTACCAACAGAAAGTGGACGACGTCTCCTCTGCAGAAGGCAAGCATGGGGTTCACGTAATTATTCACGGCCACAAAATGCCAGGCCAGCAGCGGAACACTGGAAGGATCCATCTAAAAGGGAAGGGGCGAGAACAAGGGTGAAACAGACACTCTGGTGAAAACACAGCGGCTGACCAGTGATCCTCTCCCAGCTTCTCATTCAAACTCCAACAGGGCAGGGGATGACCAAGGAGGGCCAGGAGGAACCTTTCTGGGGCTGCTGGTGACGTTCGATGCCCTGATGAAGTATGGGTTACAAAACGACATTGACTTGTCAAAGTTTAGAACACAGTCAGCCAGGATGTACGCACTCCATGGTTACATCAACTTTCCACCAAAGAAAAGAAGAGAACGACCAAAATCTAGCTGATGGTGAGCTGATGTTAAAGACGGGGCTCCGTGGTCAGGGCCCCCCACTGCCAGCGTGTGGTGCCGAAGTTTGGCCCCCTGCGCTGCAGCACACAGCAGAGGGCAGCCACAATCAAGTGGACCCCGGGCAACCATGCGTGGCACCCTGGCACATGAAAGCCTTGACAATAATGGCAAAGGGGAAGCCTGGCAGGGAGAGGAAGAATTTCTGCAGTGTTTAGGGCAGTACATTGTAAAAGAAAAAACACACAGTTCGATATGTGGATAGAAAGATAAATAGATTGATACAGTAAGGTAAAGTGTGAATAGCAAATTTTAGATGGCTAACATACAGATGCTCAAGATAAGATTCTTTTAATTTTTTTTTTAATGTTAGGGGAAATACCAACAAGAAGAATACAAAAGATGCAAGCATATGTCCCTACAATAAGCCTTGATTAATCAATGCCACTAACCGGTGGCTAGTGAGTTAGTGATGCTAAGTGAGTTCCGCCTGCTAGAAGGGCAGAGATGCTTCCCTGGGACCTGGGCAGAAACAAGGCAGACCAACAGGGAAAGAGAAGAGAGTCCTTTGGCACAGAGGCCACTCCCCTAGGCTGGTCAGAAATCTAAACCATGATTTTCCATTCCATCAACACCCTCTTCACAACAATCAAAGCGCACAACTCTCTGAAATAATATGAAATAAAAAGCCAATACACTGATAGGCTCATGGCAACGATATGCTTGTCCTGTAAGTCAGATCTCTGTAGCACTGATTTCATCCAACCTAGTTCTCTGACCCTCTCACAGAACCATTACGTGGGAATTGTTTCCCCCCAATCTCCTGTCCCGGCCTTCTTCTTTGGCCAAAATAGGAAGGACAGGCTTACTCACTCGTCCGTAGGGGGAAAGTCATCCACACTTTCAAGGAT
This sequence comes from Cryptotis parvus, assembly GCA_021461705.1. Taxonomy (NCBI): domain Eukaryota; kingdom Metazoa; phylum Chordata; class Mammalia; order Eulipotyphla; family Soricidae; genus Cryptotis; species Cryptotis parvus. The sequence continues at coordinate 46,211 of JAJIBD010005860.1, read as the reverse complement.
GGTTTCAATCCAATCACCAGTATCTTGAAGAGAGAAATTAAAAATAGTTACTCTGTGACTTTCAAGCTTGAGTCTTCGACGTTTCTTGAAGTTGTCAATAGCAGCTTCTAAGTACACCTACCTTGGTTAAGGAAGCCATGGCCAGTAAGGAAAACTGTGTGATGGGGTGATCTTTCAGCTCGGGCTTAGAATGGAGCGGCTCAATGCAGCACACCTCACCCTTGGAACCGCTGAACAGACACCTGGATTCACATGTTCTCACCCCCATCACTCTCCTGAAAGTTGGATTCAAGAAATCAGCAGTGAGTTGGCAACAGCCCCAGGCAGCACTGAAAATCGAATGACTACAAATAGCCTTTAACTCCAACTCTTGCAGCCCCCGCCCCCAACATCCAAACACCATACAACTCAGCATGTTCTTTTGCAATGGGTAGGTCAGGTTGATCACAATTCTCCTAGGACCACTCCGCTGCTTAACACTGCACATAAAGCAGAACCCAAACTCTGTATCAAGTCTTACGGGTCCAGTTTGTTCTTGATCCTACCTCAATTTCATCCCCAGTACAACTATTCCTGACAGAGCCTCACTCTGGCTACAGCTTCCTTCTTCCACTGCTCCAGGGTGCCAAGTTCACGCCCACCTCAAAGCCCTTTGCTCAAACACACCTCTACTTCAGTACTTCTCTTCGATCTTTGCTGTTTACTGACCAGGCATTCGGTCTTTGTGCAAATGTCGCCTTCCTACGTCCCCCTTGAGCGCATGTCAGCTGCCTTCTCCCTCCACGCCACTCAAAACTGAGATCGTTTCACGCCGGTCTTGTTTTTCTGCCTCCCCTCTACTTCACCTGACTAGAATGTACATTCTCTTTTGTTTCTGGGCCACACCCAATGGTGCTCAGGGCTGACTCCTGGCTCTCGACTCAGGAATCATTCCTGGCAGTGCTCAAGGACCATATGGGATGCCAGGGATCAAACCAGGTGGGCCACCTGCGAGGCAAGTACCTTCTTCTGTGTATTACCTCTCCGAGCCCTAGAATACACATTCTAACTTCGCAGCTCTACCTTCAGTTAGCGCAACGTTTCCCCTAGGACGGGCTCAGTACACAAGAGCCAGAGCAGAAACTCTGAGCTTAGCACTGTGAGAAGAAATACAAGAAACAGAGTTCTGAACTTTGAAGAACTTATGAAAACGTAACACCAGGAATTTTAGCTTCTACTTTTTTTTTTTTTGGCAAAACTCTTGGTTATAGAAATGCTCTTCCATGGATCAAGACAGCCTGTGCTCTTATTTAAAGAGTAAAAATAGGGAAATTCCAAGGCCATGAAAAGTTGTCTATACCCAGTCCTTCTGATTACTCAGCTCTGACCTAGGCTAAACCAAGAAAGAGAGAAAGCCCAGCATGGTGGTTTCCAAGCCTACTACTTCATACTCAGATCACTGGAACAGCTTAGGGGTGGGGGATGGCAGCAAAGCCCCCAGCTCAGAACTGCCTCTGCTCGATGGATCTGCTGTAATGCAGCGCGATAACCTATTTGAATCCCACGGCCTTTCCAGACTTCCCCATGTTCAACTGCAAGTCATTCAACCAGAGAGAGTCGTTTCATGTGTCAACAAACAAACATAAGTCTCTTACTTAAACGTCAATTCAAAAACAGATCCTCCACTGTCGTTGCAAATGGCAAGGGTTGGGTCATCTGTAAACTAAACAGAGAAGGAATTAATTTTCTTGTAGCTTCTTAAATGAATGGATGTTTGGGAGGGAGGAAGGAATTGCATTTTTTTAATCTACTATGGGGTTGGGGGGATTAAAATCTAAAACAAACACATTTAATAGCACTTTCAAATCACTCCCCTAGCTTCAGTTCATCATACACACAGAGTAACATGGCCCGTGTCTTGAAAATCTGAGGCTTTACAAAAGGAAAACTATCCTTCACGCACTAAGAGAAAAACACTGGCCATGATTTATAAAATGTCCTGAGTTCTCAGGTTCTTACACTTACGTCTCCAAACTCTCTGCTAAGCTGAATTGGATACCCTGAATATTTTCTGTAACGGTCTCATTTTCAAGAATAAAGACGTAGTGAAAGATACTTGATATCTTTGGGAAATAAACTTGCCTGGATATGTTTTCAGATAATTGAAGTCAATTCACTGCATTTAAAAAGAGTTTACTTTTTTTTTTAAAGTACTTGTCCTAAAATGTGCTGCCTCCTTGGTCTCTTTTGACAAGAGTACATACATACTTCAGCTATTGCTAACTACCCTGGAAAGCTCAAAATAATAATGTTCACAGAGACTGACAGTCCGAGGTCTTATGAGACATGGAATGACATGTGATGCAAATTGAACCATCTGTCATTTATGACAGCAAGCCCCCTTTCCCCTAGAGGTTGACGAACACCCGAACGGTACCCCTTCAGGTCCCAGACAAAGGCAGACTGAGTATAGGAATCCTATGAGGTCGAGGCCTTCCTCATCCCCACACACCAAAGCCGCCCCTAGGCCTGAGGAAACAGCTCAAACCACCCAAGCACCGGCCTTTAGCAGAGACCCTGGAATTGCTCCTCATCCAGCACCAAGTGTGACCTGGCATCCCTGAGCCAATACGGGCCCACAGTGGGCACCGACCCTGCAGGCCCACACAGCCAGGCTGAGAAATGCTAGGAGTAGCCCCTGAGCATTAACTGGGAGCTCTACTGCCCTCTCCAAAGACCCCCATTTTTATTTTCTGAGTTGAGCTGAGGGGCCAGGATTCTGGTGCAGGTGGTACAGGCTGTGTCTTACCTACATAAGACATGAATTCAATTCCCAGTACCACACGGCCCCAAGTATCACCAGGTGAAAACCCTAGCCACCCACCGCCCCCTGAGGACCACCGCAGAAAAAAGGAAAAAGCCTAACTGAACAGCGGGCAAAGAGGAAGCACCGACACCCAGAGGTGTACACGAGACGGTTCCAGGGCGTGTAGGAGAAATAACATTCCTGATACATACATTAATTTTCTATTTCCTATGTGTGTTCTATGATATACTAAAATATTCATAGGGTAGTGCATTTATGCAATTCTTTAAAAAAATCTTAAAGATGCAAACTCAATGGAAGACAGTATGAAGCATTCTCAAAAAAAGTAAGAATTTAGCTCCCACCTGACCCAGTGAGTCCACTTCCTGACATCTACCTCCCACTACTCCACAAAACACAGAAACACTACCGTAAAAATAAATACATGCAGGGCCGGAGAGAGAGCACAGCAGGAAAGGCGTTTGCCTTGCATGTGGCCGACCAGGGTTCGACTCCCTGGCATCCCATATGGCCCCCTGAGCACCGCCAGGAGTAAATCCTGAGTGCAGAGCCAGGAGTAACCCTTGAGCATTGCCAGGTATGACCCAAAAAGCAATAAATAAATAAATAAATAAACAAATAAGTGAATGAATGAATATAAAGTAAATAAAAACATGCACACCTATGTTCACAGCAGCACAATAGCCAGCATATAAAAACAGCTGGAATGTCCAATGACAAATGACTTGTCAAGAAGTGTGGTATGCTTACACAACAGAATACTAAAAGAAAAACTCAAATAAACTCTTACAGTTTGCTGCAACTTGGGAGGGAACTGAAAGGCATCAAGTTAAGCAAAGTAAGTCAGAGGGAAGAGGACGAAAACCAATGACCTCACTGTTGATACAGAGAGGAGCAAAACAAGGGGACGGAGGGGCAGAAACTAGGGAGATAACAAACCCTCAGTCTTGGATCACAAAACTGATATACCCACGCACGGGGGTGGAAAGAGGGAGGGGGAGCGGGGATGAGAACCAGCAGAGGGTGTGAGTTGGAGGTGAGAGCAGGACGTCTGTAGAGCAGTCATAAAGTTAACACTGTTCTAGCCTAGCCCACAACAACACCCCCCCAGCCCCCAAAAAACAAGATGCCTATCCATGTTATTTATGAAATCACTTGTCTTGTGTCACTTGTCTCCCCTGTTGTTCATCGATTTGTTCGAGCGGGCACCAGTAACATCTCCATACATCCTGTCACATGCTAGTGAAGCCCAAAGGCATCTGCTCGCTCCAGGAACACGAAGAGCCTCAGACCATTCCCTTCAGGTCATGGGAATGAGGTCTATACTTGTTACTGGTTTTTGGCATATCAAATACGACACGGGTAGCTTGCCAGGCTCTGCCGTGCGGGTGGGATACTCTTGTAGTAGCCTCTCATCTTGCTCATTTCAGATTGGCTTTTCTGCTGGGTGGAGCTCTGACGAGCTGTGGAGTCCGGACATTGAAAATGGCGGCCCGCATGGTATGGGGGTTCCTCTGGCTTCTTGCAAGGCTCTGCAGAGATGGCGGGCCAGGGTTAGAACCCGCCTACCCGAAATAAATACTTCTATTATGAAATGTAAGGTTATGTTTAGAGAAGGGTATAAAGCACTCGTGACTGTTGGTTCAGCAGGGGCTGATCCCGTGTGTATATCTATGTGTATGTGTATCTATCTTGCCACCTCTTTCTCCGTGCGGACACCACTATTCCCGAGCCACACAATGGCAACTACTACTACGCTTCTAAGCTCAGCTCGTTGTTTTCTTTCTCTAGCTGCCTTTATCTCCTGTTCCTTTAGGTTTCTTCCAAAGATTTCTGGTGGGTCGGGGGAGGGTGTTTCCTGCGTAACTTTAATAACTACCATTAACTATGTATTCTATCAACCAAGTATTTATTGAACAGCTACTATGGATAAAACACAGAAATAAACGAGAAACAGATTCTGGTTTCAAAGCTCTTAATCTATTAAAGGAGATAAGATAGAAATGCATCCACTATTGACACGTTAAAGGTCTAACATGTCATCTGAAAAGAGGTCAAAATAAACTTCCACGTTACTCTGAAAGAGAAGAAATTCTACTTTTACTTGTCTTGGTTGCTTTCATTGTTACTAAATGCTTCAATGCTACTTTGTCACAAAAGACTTTTTTTGTAACTAACTATATGCAGACATATAAGCTCCAGATGCTAAGAGACGTTAAAAAAAGCATATGTATGGATACCAGAGTTCTGCATAGCTAAGCAACCAAATGTGTACACGATTAAAATCTAGAAGATTTGATTTTCGACTACCCTAGTTATAATCCTTTACCTTTTATGCTTCTGAAAATGGACTTAAAAAAAAAAAAAAAAAAACCAACAAGGTTCACATTGTATTTATAAATAAAATCTGTTACTTGAGTTGGTTTTGGTTGTGTGTGGGTTTTTTCAGGCCTAAAAGAAGAAAACCAAGACTGGAATATTAATGTTTTTTTTCCCTTTAGAGGCCTGAAAGAAAATAAACCAACAGATTCATTCCTAGCCATAATCCAAGCCGTGGTTCCTTCACAAACGGTGCTTAGATTCTCAGGTAGCTCTCAACAAAGCGTGGCAGAGAGCGAACCACGACCTCCGCCATCAAACCTCAGAGGACAAAGCAAAATGAAAAAAAGGCCTTCTGTAACCTCCACGCGGTTTTCCATGGGGCAATCTGTTTCTGCGGGCAAGCTCTTATTTCCGATCCTATCAATTGATTCTTTTCATGTTCTATCTATTAGACTTCAATACAATGCGCAGGTGACATGTTTCCGCCCATCTCTGGCTTTAAAAAGGGAAAAATAAATTCCGTTGGCCTAACTGAATAAAAAGACAGCTCACTGTCAAGGATTCTGTGTATAAGGAAATTCACTTATAAAGATAGGTACAAAGGTATGCCAATTAAAAAAAAATCAAGAAAAGAATAAAGATACTACCTTAATATGCAGAATTGCCGCTCCCGGAGGATGAGCATCTGTTATTGATCTTAGAAGTTTTCCACTGGCCAAATCCCACATCGTGATCTATAAGACAGCTAAATGCTTTAAAAAACACATTTATGGTTCTTTTTCCTTTTTTTTAAAAAATTTTTTTTGGACATGAATATCCTGCCTCCTGAGGGAAATAATCCATTCCTGCTCTATAAACATCGGAGGCAAGGAACTATAAATTTAAAACATAAATATGGCTGCAGATCCATGAAAGCTGAGGGCCTTTATTCCCACAGCACTGATCCCTCATCCTACCCAACCTACTTTTCCCTTCAGATTTTAAATGTTCTTATACTGAGAGGGGAAAGAAATTTCTATAATGAGTCCATCTCTTGAGCAGCGGTAAAAATAATAGGCACGGCCGACTGCCAAACCAAGGAGGGATGTCTAAGGCAGAAAATTGGGGGGGGGAGAATTAATATATATATAACTCATTGCCAGTTTCCAACATGGAAAGAAACACCAAAATAGTTTTCAAGAAACACAGTAATAAGAATGCAAAGTGAGAATACTGCGTGCTTCAAAAAGCAGCAACAATTATCTAAGCTGCAATAAAGGAGAGCCATTTTGCTTAAACACACACACACATGAATTCGGTATATATTAGCATACAAGTGCCGGTTCGCTGAATCACACTGAAACGTGAACAAAAGTCTAAGCAACCATGGTCAACTCTGCAGATGTGCCATTTTGTAACATATATTCTGGTCCTCAAGATACTGAGGTACAGATACTAGTTTGTCTTTTCCATCGAGCTTAAGGCTGCCTCGTGGATAAAATTAAGTGCATATTTACCTGTCCTTTGGCAAAGCCGCAGAGAAGTCTGGAGCAATCATTGTTGATACTGAGGGCAGAGATGGCACCGTACTGCCCTCCGACACCTGTGCTCCCCAGACACAGCCGCAAAGCTTGGTTCTGATCTAAAGAAAGCAACGTGCAACGTGAAGTGGCAGAAAAGTAATGTGCGATATATACAGTAAATAGAGGCGCAATGTCAAAGACCCAGGAGGTAGTATATAACCAAAAGAGTAAGATCAACAAGTTACATGCACCTTGAAACATACTTATTATTAAGCATCAGCTTGGTTCTTGGGCATTGTAAACTATAAAGAATTTTTTTAAAAATCAGACCTATAAGGAAGCATATTACAGAGTTTACTAGAAAGTCAAAAACAGCTCTAAGAAATGTCTATCTCCTGAAAATCCTAATTTCATTTATCTGTGACTAGTAGTGTCATTTATTATATTATTTGTGCAATAGTATATAGTACTGCAATATTGAATAAGAATTGTATTTTTTGCTATTTTTCCAGGATACAAGGCTACAGAGAACACCAATTTTTTAATATAGTTTTAAAACTGTAATAATGAAAATTATTAATTTAGAATGTGGCTGAAATTTGCATTTATATTATCCATAAAGAAATGGTCTACTAGGCAAATTAAACTGCAAACGAAATTACAAAATAAACGCTTAAAGCATTTAAGCAAAATTATAAATGCTTAAACTAGCTAAGAAAACTATTCTCAACTATCAAGACACATATGCCAAAAGCTAATAATTCAAATTTCTACAAGATTACATATGCCAAAAGCAAACAATTCAAATTTCTACAAGATTACATTATTTGAGGACAAGGATTTTGCCTGAATCATGTCTGATTCCTTCAGGAGGCACTCAAATATTCATTAAATTTTATTATCTAATAATTAAAAGAAATTTCTCTATGAGCTAGTCCCACATGTTGCTTATTTTATATGAAGTATGTTACTGTGCCCACTTGAAAACAATAAAATAATTAACTACAGGACTGGGATAGGGCAGCAAGAGCTGAAGTACACACTCCGCACGCTGGAACCCCAGGTTTTATCCCCAGCACCACACAGGTTTTAGCCCCTAGCCCTCGGGGGAGACATGCCTGGCAAGGAAGGCAGCTCAGTGTTTGAGCTACAGGCTTTGCACACAGCAGGACCAGGTTCTATGCTTGGTATTCAATGGCCTCCCGAATGCTGCTGGGGTGACCCATGAGCACAGATTCCCCAAGTGCAGACCAGGAATAGAGCCCCCCATTCCCCTCACCCCCAAATAAAACAGAGCAGAAAGAAAGCATGCTTAAGAAATGTAACTGTTCAGGAAAGAAAACTCGACTTCCCAAGTGAAGAGTTCTCTCACCTTCCCCAGAGCTTGTGTCCTGCCGCCCTGAACCATCTCCCAGCTCAACTCTGGAGGGAGACACAGCTTAGTTATGCTAAACCCATGGTCCCTCCCTCTGAGGCGCCCGTGAACCAGCATGTCAGTCGCTATCTGACAAGCACTGGATCAGCTTCCACATTTGCAAATCTTCCCCCCCTAAGGTTATCAGAAAGAGCCTTGCAGCTCCTTCGTTCAGCCCTGACGTCCATCCAAAGTAAATACTCCAAGAATATCTGGGGGGTTCAAATTCTGACTCAAATACTAATCCACCATCTTTCCAAGAAGTTCTGACACAATTAATAGCCATATTGTACCCAACTCAGAGACAGGGGGGGGGGGGAGAAAAAAAAAAAAAACCTCAATGTTTGCTGAAATTCTTTTAGCTTGTAGCCTCCTGGAGTGCAGATTTCAAAAAGGAATGAAACTGGTAAATATACAAGGTCTGCTTCAAAAGCCATCATCTTCAGTGACATCCTTTATTCTCTTTTCCTTGCTCTGAATATGATTCCACGTTTATTGTGCTTTACTGAAACTGCCTTCCTAGAACAGTGCTTTCCATGAGCCTTAGTTTGTCAGGGCTGCTTTATAAAGCTGGTGAATTATTCACATACGTTTTCTGGGGGGCTGATATATACTTGGAAGCTGCCGGTGTCTTAGGGGAGCATCGCAGAGGCCCCCTCATACCTTCCTCCTCGGTCTCTCTTTGGCTTTCAGATCTGGATCAAGAGGAGAAAGTGGGGGGGCCACGGGATGGGGGACTGAAGCAGGAGGAATGCAAGCTCCTTCTTCTGGGGGGTGAAGGGTTGGGAAAGATGGGCACGAGGGGGTGGGGTGTCTGGAGAGATGCAGGAGACTCACGCCCCACCCTCCTTTCAGGGGCATCCAGACCTACCCTACAGAGAGGGTTGGGTGGCAAGAGGGCTGGGGAGCGTGGGGGGCCTTGAGACCAGCTATCATCAGGAAGGGGTCCAGGGGGAAGGCAGGAGGGCCAGGTACCTGCGGCCCTTCGGGTCCCTCATCCGGCCCTGAACAGCCCAGGAACTCCATGAGCAGGTGATGTGCCGGGCCAGGCCACAGGCAGGATGGGCACAGCGCTGGCCACATCTTTTCCTGCCAACCATTAAGACACAGTGGCAAGACAACAGTGTTTGCTCCACATATAGCACTGATGCGAGAGGTGCGTGTAGGCAAACCGACAACTGCACAACAGGGCCAAGACGGACCCCCCACAGCAACCTCACTGGGTCGGGCCGCCTGACAGTCTGACCCGAACAGCATCTTGCTGGGATCCTCTGTGTTTCCGGCTCTTAGAGCTGAGCTGCAGGAGGTCTCAGTCAGCCACCAGAATACCGACTTCTGAAAGACCTTCCCAGCCAGGGAGGTAGCTCAGTGGCAGAGCACGTGTTGTGAGCTTTGGGGCCCTGGATTCCCAGTGTGTACACACACACACACACACACACACACACACACACACACACATACACACACACACACACACACACACACACAAACACCACCACACCACCACCACCATGCATTCGCCAGCTGGAGATATAGTTCAACGGGTAGGGCTCTTGTCTTACATGCAGCTGACCCATGTTCAATCCCCAGCAACTTGAGTCCCACCAGGAGTGATCCCTGAGCCAGGAGTGATCCCTGAGCCAGGAGTGATCCCTGAGCCAGGAGTGATCCCTGAGCCAGGAGTGATCCTTGAGTGCAGAGTCCATCTTAAAGTCTACACAGTCAGGTATGGGCCAAAATCAAACAATACTTTCCCTCCTGCTTTCTGCCAAGGGAACATTAAATTAGACTTATTTTTGTTTGGTTTAGGTTTTTTGTATTCCATTTAGTTTTTGGGCCACATCTGACGGTGATGAAGGCTCAGAGCTTACTTCTTGGCTCTGCACTCAGAGGTCACTCCTGGTGGTGCTTGGGGGATCATATTAGGCGCCAGAGATCAAACCCAGGTCAGCGGTGTGCAAGGAAAGTGCCCTTCCTAAATTGGACCGCTCTTAAGGATTAAGACTAGACACAAAGGTGTATGAGAGGGAGAAAAAGACACCTCTGACTTCCAGATGAAACACTAATCATCACTTTGCTTTCTCACGTCAGAAGCCAAACTATCAACCATGACTAATCCTGAAATATGCTTAATCGCCCACTGGAATACACTCATGAAAATAAGCTCAACTTTTAAACTTTTAGATTGCATTTGTTATCTATGAACTGATATGCAGTGTATAAAGTGTGTGTGTGTGTGTGTGTGTGTGTGTGTGTGTGTGTCTCCAAGATCTGATCCCGGGTCTCACAAATGCAGAGCAAGTGCTCTAGTATTAAGCTGCGTACATGTCCTAAGTTTATCAACTTTTATCGCTGGCTTTCTGCATTCTATCTTTCTGGTGCCATATTGACAAACTTGCAATTATGTGATTTAAACTAAATAGAAGAGAGGAAGTTTTCTGCAAGAAAAAGAAAGCCGTCTATTGGAAAGTTCCTTGCTTAAGTAGTGCAGATAGCTCTGGACAACTAAAAGAAAGGTATTTGGCAAAAATTAAAATTAAAAAAAATATCAGGACAAGTCCCATTGGTCTGTTGTTGGAGAAAGATGCATTAATTATTAATCTAGCTTCACTCGCAACATCACACTCACACAAACACACACACACAACTAGAAGTGTCTACTTAACTTTTTATTTTGGTTGATTTCTGCTTTTTCAGTGCCAGAGAGCAAGCATATATATACCATACATGTAAGGTATGTGCTACTGCTAAGCCATGCCCCCAACTATCTACTTCAATTTTTAAAAGTTGGAGAGGGGCGGGGGTTAGGGGCTGTAGAGATAGTACAGCAGGTATAGGGCACTTGCCTTGCATGCAGTCAACACAGGCTTGATCTCTAGCATCCCATATGGTTCTCCAGCACCACCAGGAGTAATTCCTGAGTGTAGAGCTAAGCATAACCCCTGAGCATTGCTGAGTGTGGCCCCAAAAGCAAACAAACAAAACAAAACAAAACAAAAAGTTGGAGTCTGCTCTGCAGTGTGAATCCCTGGATATCATCTCTGAAGTGAGAGCAGCAAAAACTGATCACGCCCTTATGAAGCAGGTCACTCTAGCAAGAAATCTGCCACAAGTCTATCATTTTTCCTACCTACTTCAAAGAGCTGGCAGAGAGATTAAATAAGAAAATGCCTATGAATTTTAATTTTCAAATGATACTAATGTAAGATGTTATTAATAATATCCTACTTGGGGCTGGAGCGATAGCCCGTGGATGGGCGCACGGCTGTCTGGGTCGTCCGGTCCTAGGCCTGGGGCGGGGGGTGCAGCAAAAATACTTACTTATTCATTAAGAGAATGTAAAATCCAAGTATCACCAAAAAAAAATAAAAACAGATCAATTTTAAATTACCATGAATTTTGCCCATTTGCTTTACTAGTCTGTCTTTCAAAGTACACTGTGTTTATGGTAGATTTCCCGGCCTATTCTGGGCTTAAGGGTAATCTGTTACATAGCAAAAAAATAGTAAAAAGGTAAGAAAGAAAAGCCACTAATAACGTGCAGTCAAAAAAGTCTATAAAAATGAAAATATGAACTCTAGGAATTTCTGCTGCTTCCATATACCAAAATTAGCCCAATCCTCTGTATCTTCTCTTCTACTTCATTTTAACTAGTTCGCAAAGACTGTCGAGAAGGAGTTACCTACATTCTAGAAGGAATCGAATTCAACTGTATGTAAAGAACTCTACTTTTATCGCCAGTGTTCACCAACCCTCACTACTACTGGTTTCCTCCCTTTGTGCAAATTAAAAGGCCAGAGGATGGGGCCAGAGCGATAGCACAGAGGGCAGGGCGTTTGCCTTGCACACGGCCAACCCAGGTTCGATCCCCGGCATCCCATATGGTCCCCTGAGCACTGCCAGGAGTAATTCCTGAGTGCAGAGCCAGGAGTAACCCCTGAGCATTGCCGGGTGTGACCCAAAAAAGCAAAAAATCAAAACAAACAAAAAAAGCCAGAGGAAAAGAGAAGAAATACTAGAAAACATTTTCACCAATGACCATAAAACAGCAGAAGCGCCTGCGCCCTGTCCCCCCCCTCTCGCCCGGCATATGAAATTGAAAGTCTCTGTTCCCTCTGAACAACGTCCTGACTGCAGGCCTGGCGCTGCACTCTGAATCCCTGCGGCTAACGAGCCGTTTCTCCAGCTCTGGTGCTTATGGAAAGCAGTTGTCCCCACCCTCAAGTCTCCTCGTGCCACTGTAAGATTAGCATGTTTTTAAAACAGTTAAGCAAAGTACGAACTGATGAACATGAGTTACTACTCCTAAAAAAATCAAAGATGGGGGCCGGAGGCGATAGCCCAGCGGGTAGGGCATTTGCCTTGCACGCAGCCAGCCTATGCCGGCCCGGGTTCGATCCCCGGCATCCCATATGGTTCCCCGAGCACCACCAGGAGTGATTCCTGAGTGCAGAGCCAGGAGAAACCCCTGAGCATTGCTGGGTGTGACCCAAAAAGTTAAAAAAAAAAAATCAAAGATGGTAAAGATGAGTTGCTCTAAATAAAATCTCATAGAAAGGCTGGAGAGGGCGCCCAGGAAGGCGCTTGCCTTGCCCGGGGCTCATGTGGCCATGACCCAGGTTAGAACCTGACATCACATATGGTCCCCCAAGCACCACCAGAGGTCACTGCCACGCACAGAGCCAGGAATCACTCCTGAGCACTGCTGGGAGTGAACCGACCCCACCCCAGCCCTCTAACTCTCTCCCTACCAAAATGGTCAAGGTAAGAGTGAAGTTTTGTGGAAACTATAACTTTTTTGTAATCTTTAATTGGTTCACAAGTACCTAACATTTTATATTTCTTTCTTTGAGTAGAAAGTACATATTTCATAAAGTATATTGCTGAAGCAATTTCTGACAATCACACACACACACACACACACACACACACACACACACACACACAAAGACGCTTCGAGGCCAGAGAAAGTGCAGGGGCTAAGAAGGCCAACCCAAGTTCAATCCCCAACACTACTTATGGTTCTCTAAACCCTGCCAGGAGTGATCCCTGAGCACAGAATCAGGAGTAAGGTCTGAGCACTGCCATGTGAGGTTCCCGCTAAAAAAAAAAAAAAAAAAAAAGAAAAGAAAAGGAAGAAAAAAAGAGAAGCAAAGGAAAAGAAAAGGAAAGGAAAAAAGAAAAGGAAAAAAGAAAAGAAGGGAAAAGCTGATAGCACAGCAGGTAGGGGGCCCGCCTTGCATGCCGTCACCCTTGGTTGGACCCCAGCATCCCATATGGTCCTGAGCACCAGCGGGAGGGTCTCCTGAGCAGAGAGTCAGGAATAACCCCAAGCATCACTGGATGTGGCCCAAAAATCAAAAAGGAAAGAAGGAAGGAAGGAGAAAGCTTCATTCCTTCACCAGCAAATACAAAATCAAAATAAAGTCTTTGGGCTATATTAAGAGATTAAAGGGAAAATGAATATAGTTTTAGTTCAAATAAAACATCAAAGGTATACATGCATACACTTACAATTTCTAAAAACTCCCTGTTTTAACCAATCTTTCATTAGCTGGTTTTCAGTAAGCATTTTCCAGGAGGGCACAGACTGTAACTCATAGCATTCTCTTTCAACATTAAAAAGATTAAAAAAAAAGTGTCCATCATGCAAACCAAAATTACTATACCTTTTCCTTTGAATCCATGGAGGAGGGAAAGACCAAGAGAGAGAGAAAAGCAAGAAATCAGTTCAAAAGTTCAGAGAAAAGTGATAAGACGTCGAGGTAAAAGTGATGTAAGTGACAAGCTTTTGTTATCTGTGAGAATAATGAGATGTGATTAACTAATGCCTCTAGACTTATGATTATATTCGGGTTCTGGGGGGAAAAGAGAAAATATCTAGTATTTAAAAGATAGCATTGGGAGCCAGAGCGATAGCCCAGCGGGTAGGGCATTTGCCTTGCACACGGCCGGCTTGTGCTGGCCCGGGTTCCATCCCCCGGCATCCCATATGGTCCCCGAGCACCGCCAGAAGTAATTCCTGAGTGCAGAGCCAGGAGTAACCCCTGAGCATAGCCGGGTGTGACCAAAAAAAGCAAAAATAATAATAATAATAATAATAATAATAATAATAATAATAATAAAAAATAAAGAAAAGAGCATTGTAAATAAACCCAAATCCATTATCTTTTGATAGAAACAAAAATAATTTCAAAAAGATAATATACTGAAGAAGGCTAATAACTTGAAAAATGGAAATCTAAGCCCCTGGGATAAGGAGACATCTTGAATAAGATTCAAATTTTTGAAATCCTATAAATTAAAACAAGATTCACAATAAATCCCACATACCTATAGTTTCATAAGACTTCACATAATACACAAACTTTTTACATAACTTTTTCTAATACTATTTAGCTGACTCAGGCCTCTATTTCAAGCAAAATCTAGTGGTACTTAAACATGAACAGCTCCTCTTACTGGACTCTCTCCTGTGACAAAGATGTCTAAAAGAGTTCTGATTTAGTGGACTTCTAATCTAAATACCTGTTTTTGACCATTTGTATCTAGCTTTCAAACAAACTACAACCCACTCGCTAAGCAGATGAAACCATTGTTTAAATATCTGGTTCCTATGAAATTATGAGTAAAACGATGAACTATTAACTATGTGGTTTTAAAAAAGAACCCCAAAGTATAACTAGAATATAATTCTTGCTTAAACTGCTTGCTTTTGCAAGCTTTCTTTTCTGTGTGACGGAAGTGAAAGGTTCGATTTCATCGGACCTACAGGAAAGTTAGAGGGTTGAGAAAGCAAAAAGGACCTAAAAGAACTCAGGGAGCAGGTCCACAGAAACTCAGGGGCAGCACCCAAAGACTCTTTCTGTGCTCTTGTTCTCTCGTTCCCCGTTTGTTTTTAAATTAGCCCTGATCACTTGCAGTGAGCTCAACATGGGCTTCACTCCACACTGTCTGTCTGTCTGTCCTCGTGGTAAGGTAAGGAAGCAAGAGCAACGAGCGAAGGACTAGTGAGCACCAGTGGTGAGTGAACAAGAGAGAGCAACACGCACTCTAGTCCCATTCTTCCACCCCCATACATATCTTTACCTTCTTTCCTCTGGGGGCTTTGGTGGCAATGACCCAGGTTAGAATCCCCGATACTACATATGGTCCCCTGTGCTCCACCAGAGGTCACTGCTGAGCATAGAGCCAGGACTAGTCCCTTAGCAGTGCTGGGTGAGGTGCCAGGGGTGGTGGAAATACACGGATCTAATATTCAGGATTCTTTGATTCTGAATTTGTGTCTGTGCATAGCAATTTAAGCCTCTCACTCTCAAATCACCTCACATGGAACGTGACTAACCCCCCACCCTAAAAAAAAAAAAATCCCTTTTAAGATTTTTTTTTTCTAAAAAATTCCATAGAAGCATTTCTCTATTATCCCCCCAAGGGGAAAAATAAGCATTCTTATACCTGACAGGACAGCAAATGGTTAGCTTTTCTAGAAGGCAATTAGATAGCATAACTCAGACGTCTTTAAAAGGTTAAGATCCTGACCCGAGCAATTCTACTGCAAATAATGTCTTAAGTAATAGTTGGGATAAAAATGCAGTGACAAAAAATATTCATCACTATACTTACTGTGTAGAAATAATCTAAATGTCTGGTGGTAGAGAATGATTAAATTATGTTGAATCCATCTAAAGGAATACTGTATACCCATTAAAAATTATGGTACACGCTAATTACATGGATTGTATCACTTGTTTTCCGTTGTTCATCGATTTGCTCTAACGGGCATCAGTAATGTCTCCATTTGTTGGGAACGAGGTCCATTATTGTTACTGTTTTTGGTATATTGAATACACCACAGGTAGCTTGCCAGGCTAGGGGGCCCAGTCTTTTTCTATGCTGGACCATCAACCATCCAGGGCCCACAGGGCTGAGCCCTGGGTGTGGATAAGCCTGTCTCCCATCTGCCACCTGCCAACGCAGCTGGGCACCGCAGCCACACCTGCAACACCTTGAGGAACAGGAAGTTATGTGGATAGATATTCATTATAATAACTATTATCATACACAGAATATCGCCCGGTCCCTCTAAAAGGGTTCTTATCCCATCAAAGCCTTGATTATGGAGAGAAAACATAAATACATTTTTTCCTCAATAAAATTGAGGAAAAGGTCTATGGTCCTTATAAAAAAGTAGTTTTTAATTGTACTGAAGTATGATTTACGACCGCACGGCAGAGCCTGGCAAGCCTCCCGTGTCGTATTTGATATGCCAAATACCAGTAACAATTATAGACCTCATTCCCATGACCTAATATAATGGTTTGAGGCTCTTTATGTTCTGGGAGCAAGTAGATGCCCTTGGGCTCTATTAGCATGAGACAGGACATATGGAGATGTTACTGGTGCCCGCCAAGCAAATCAATGATGAACAGGAAGACAGTGATACAGTGATCATACACAGAGAAAATGCATAGGAAAAAAAAAAGCTACACAAAACATTAGGGAGTGTTTCTGGGTTGCAGAATATGTTATCTTATATCTTCAATCATGTTCTCGTATCTAACATTTTCTAAAACAAACACATGTCAGTTGTAGAATAATAATCTTAGGACTGGAGCGTAACACAGTGGGTGGGTAGGACAGTGGCTTTGCATGTGGCCATCCTGGATTTGATCCCCAGCCCCCATATAGTCAGTCCCCCGAGTCCAACCAAGAGTGATCCCTAAGCACAGAGTCAGGAGTAACCCCCTGAGCACTGCTGGGTGTGCCAAAAACAACTAATAACCTTAAAAATTGCTTCTTTAAGTTCACTAAGAAAACCACAAGTTTCCATCACCTAAAAATATATGTATTTAGGGGCTGGAGTGATAGTACAGTAGGCAGGGCGCTTGTCTTGCACACAGCCGACCTAGGTTCGATCTCTGGCATCCCATATGGTATCCCAAGAACCACCAAGAGTAATTCCTTTGTAAAGAGCCAGGAATAACCCCTGAGCATCACCAGATTAACCCAAAAAGAAAAAAAAAATGTGTGTGTGTGTATGTGTATGTGTGTGTCAAAATCACATGAAAAGAGTGAAGAGAGAGCGCAAAGGTCTGCATGAGGCCCAAGGTCAATCCCAGCACCGTAATGGCTCCTGAGCAATTCTGGGTATGGCTCCCAAGCATCTCTGGCTGGGGCCCAAAATAAATAAGATCACGTGACAGATTAGGCTTTGGGCCTGATGGAAAACATAAAGATGCCAAATTGTTTAAAACTAAGGGAAAGTCAGTAGCTATTCACTCATATGGCAAGAAAAGAGTCACAGATATAAAAATGTCATTCTGAAATTAAAAGTATTCCCCAGTAATCATTATACAGTATTCCAGAGAATTTCTATTCCTCAGATCTGAATGAATATTCAAAAAATTTCTCCCACTAACCAACTACAGACTGACAAGATGACACTGCCAAGATCCTTTCAACTTTATCATCCTTTTATCTAGGTCTGCAGAGTCAAGAGGTATGATAATAAATAAATTCATAAAGAAGAAAATAAGCTTGTAATGAGCAACAGAATAAAGCCAAGTCAGTCATTTTAACAGCTACTTTCCAATTTTTCTGGTTTTCTCCCCCTCAAGAAAATGAAGTTATATAAACTGTGACTGGAAGGTTTTATAAAACAAAAAGGAAAACTTAAGATTTAAAATAAGGAAAGTACTTGGAAAATTTACCAAATATCAAGGCCAATCCGTGAGATGTACCCACTGCTATCAGACTGGACACTGCCTGGGGACAAAAGGGAAGATTTCATTGATGTTAGTTGAACATATCAAGGATGTTGAAGTCATCAGAATTGAATTTCTGGCTCTTCCTTCCTCGAGGTACCATATGACATACCAGCTATTCTGAATAAGGAGAATTTCGTTTGGAAAGCAAAAATGGGAAATGAAACCCAGGACATTCCCATTTCTGGGAATCCCTCTCAATTTACCCGAAAGGTAACAATATCAAAATAGCATATGTTCAACATTATGGGCAGAGGCACGAGGCACGCCACTTAGCCTTTAAAGCCATCTCTAAAGAATGTACATTCAGGGGTCCAGAAAGAGTAAATCGACTGTGTTACTCAACCCTCGGAGAAAGCTCTTCTCCGATTCACTCACAGGAGCCAAAAGGCACCAGAAATGTTCCAAGTTCAGCCACTTCCTTAGTAAATGACTAATAAGCTACAGGAGCTCAGAGCAGCCAAGGAAAGAGGCACTGGTGCACTTGATTCCCCGGTTCCCTCCAGGTCTACAGCATGGCCATCGCAGGCTGGGCAATGGCGCTGAGAGCTGCGAAATGCCTTGTTTACCGTAAAAGGATTTTACCAACAACTACTGTCCGCTGCTATAACTAAGGGGGGTGCTGAATTAGAGAAGCAGCAAGTGTACTTGGGCAGGGCAGTGCCTCAAACAAAGACAGCCGGAAAAGGCCAATTTTTTCCAATATATGTGTCTCAAACAAAAGTCTGCAGATTAACAAGACACTAAAAACGTAACATTCCAAGCAAACTTAAAACTTGATTACTGGCAATTACTGATTATGAATGTGAGGTCACAATAACTTATGCAATAACTTCAATATCATTTTAAAAATCAGAGAAAATCCAATCAAATAAAAGCTTACCTTTAAAGGATTATACTTACAATTGCTGTAGGCAAGCCAGCATCTACTTTGTCCTAAACAAAAAAAGGTTTTTTTTAAAGTATTCCACAAGATGTTCTCATCTCAAAGCAGAAACGGTGTAATGCTCACTTTGATTCAAGTCAGTTCAGGTAGGTGGAACCTTCTCTCTGGCTCTAAGGGAAGCTATAAAGTCCTAAGTGCCAACAGAATGAAAAGCGCAGATTGGCTCACTTTATTTTACTAACAGGAAAAGATATTTAAGGGGGAGATTACGGAATGAAAATTTTAAGGAAAAGAGGGAATAGAAGATTCATTTTCAGTAATGTGAATAAATGATAAGGATCAAAATGCAGGAATACATCAAGGTTCCAGAGCCCCCCAAGGCTGAACACTTTGGGTCACGGGCCGAGTCCCGCCTTACCAAAGCCCCAGCAGCCACACCAAGGACTCAGCGCCTCCCCTCCACAAATATTCTCTATAGAGATGCCAAACTGCATACAATCTCAGGTACCCCAGAGTCCAGGCTGGAAACTCCAGGCTGGGGTGGGTGCCTTTGCCCCCTCACCCCCGGGACTTCCAGAAGCGCCAGCAGCCACACCCACCACCCACAGCTGCTGCCATGTCAACTATGGCCCAGACCAAAGATCCTGAAGTGACTTGATGGAGATTAGGAGGAAGTGGCAGGACTTCCTGGGCTCCAGGAAGGGCTCCAGGGCTCGGTCAGCCCCTCACAGCACTTCTACTTTTCTCTTCTGTTCCTGTCAGTGTGGCAGGCAGCTGTTAGCATCTCCCAGAAGGACCCCTCCACTGGATGGTTGATGGTCTGACGTTCTGACATAGAAAAAGACTGGGGCCCCTGGCCTGGCAAGCTCCCTGTGGTGTATTCACTATGCCAAAAACAATAAAAATAATGGAATCTCATTCCCAACAAATGGGGAGAGAGAGAGAGTGAGCGAGAGAGAGAGAGAGATTCATCTATTTTTATCCAGCATTTTAGAGCTTTCTGGAGACGTATTTTAAAAGCTTTCCAGGACATGGGAAAATGCGACAGAGCAATCAACAGGTCAGCCACGAAGAAGTAGGGAACGGCCGGCTCAGCCCCAACTGGGGCGGACGCACGTGTGCACAGCACATGCACAGGAAGGCCTGTTAATGAAACATCCAGGGAGTATTTGATACGCGGTGATTTGTGTCCCAGATAGGAAAAAAGAATGAGACAGCATATGAAGGCCATAAATTAAAATAGAAGCCGTGTCAGGAAATCAGAAGTCAACTAACTTGAAAAGCTCAAAAGCCCACAGGTGCGAGGCACACATCAGAGATGACATAATCTTCGAGCTAGTGTAGAGACATCTTTGGCTGGTTCTTCACAGCCGGGTGCAGCAGAGCCAGCTGGGATACCTGTGGACATGCAGGACCCTAGGCTATTTGCTTGAGCTCCTAAGTCCATGGGTCTGGGATGGCACAAAGGCCTCTGTGTCTTCTAACATGCAGCCCAGGACACTCTTAGGCATTTGATATCTTCTACAAAACCACGGTGCTAAGATAGCTCCATCATCTTAGATGATCATCAAACAATAATAATAATATCCCTAGAATTGAATGAAACCGAATACAAAATACAGTGGCACGTCACAGCACTGCAAGGATTCTAAACCAAAGAGTGAGGTTCACAGCTCTCCAGTCCCCTCCTCCTGAGTGCTCTCTCCATGACTGTCCAAGATGTTGGCGGCCCAAATAACATCTTTATCCACATGGCTGAAGGCATTACTGAGCGATATTCAGGAGAGCTACCCGAAATGATCACTAGCTTTACATGTTAATAAACCAACCATCACAGAAACGCACACAGCTTAAATTGAGCTGGTAATCCAACATCAGGGAGGCACGGCGTGAAGACTGTCCCAGGAAAAGCCGTTCTCATCTGAGCATACCAAGGAGCTCAGCCATAGCAAGGGAATAAGAAGAGAATGCAAACACTCTGGGATTTATTAGATTTTTTTTTCCCCTGCCTCTTCAAGAGGGAGGGAAAACCCTTTTAAATAACAGATTTATCTAATCACTGCTCAGTGTCTGAGTTTTTAGCTCAGTCTCCATTATTCAAAATATTTTTTAAAACTGCACAGGTGGGTCAAATGACTGTTCTGGTTCATCTTGATTTTGAAAGGAATGAATTTCATCACCTACATAAGGATTAAATTCAGAAAACGTCATGGAAATGTAATCCTTAACAGGTGGTTCCCATTCTCGCAAATATGAGTTACTGTCCACCTAAGAGAAGGACAATCGCCCGGCTCCTCCACGGCTTGACCCTCTCTCTGCTAAACGCACTTCACGGCACACGAGCTGGGCCAGGGTGTACCAACTGCCCAGAGACTGCCTTCCGGTTCTGGGCCGGGTTTTCTGCTTCTGCAGAACAAGCTTTCCGAAGAAAAGCCTGAAAAATGACACCTGGTTCCCGCATCTCAATGCCATGGCTGCATTAGATGTCTAAACTGCTAGAAACCCTTCATTCCTATTCAGATTGAATATGCAAAATGCCAATTATGCTCCAACAAAAGATTACGGAGACACAGCCAAGACTACCAGCACCAACCTGCCACCACCGCCAGCTCATCTCCAGAAGCTGATGACTATTTGGACAAACATTAAACATGTGTCGATTAATTATGCTCTAAGTCATGGGGGGGGGGGAAGGCCACAAACCCGACATGGGCCACATTCACCAATGCCGCCTCCTTTCACAAGGAAGCCGAACCTCAGACTGCGAGGAAGGGCTCTCACTCCTCTCTCTACCCAGGGTTTCTCAAAGCAGGTAACGCCACACCCTCCCTAGCTGCTGGACAGCTCCACTGGAGAGGGGAACTAGGGGCACTCTGTCGTCCCCCCCAACACCACCACCACTCTCAGCACTTTTGTTTTGTTTGGGGGACCACACCCAGCTGTGCTCAGGGCTAACTCCTAACTCTGTGGTCAAGGGTTTCTCCTGGCAAGGCTCAGGGGACCCTATATGGGTGCCAGGGATCGAACCGGGTCTGCTGCCTGCAAAGCAAGAGTCTTACTAAGCTAGCTCTCTGGTCCAGTTTGTTCCCTTAAAGAAAGTGGCTATCGGGCCGGAGTGATAGTACAGCAGGGAAGGCATTTGATTTGCACGTGGCCAACCCAAGTTCAAGAACCCTAGCATCCCATATGGTTCCCCCAGGCACCGGCAGGAGTAATTCCTGAGCAAAGAGCCAGGAGAAACCCCTAAGCATAATGCGAGGTGTGACCCAAAAATAAAAAGAAAAGAAAAAGAAAAGTGGCTATCCAGGGAGGCACAGACTTTATTATTATTATTTTTTTTTTTTTCTGAAAAGGAGGCAGGAGGCCAAACAAAGTTTCGGAACCTCTGTTCTTGCCCAGTGATGTAAGGCAAGTTAACCTCGCCTCTCTGAACCTCTCTTCTCATTTGTAAAATAGGATACGCTTTTCCAGCTTTCAGAGTTTTAAGAATAAATGAAACAAAGTACATGCTAAAGGCTTCCATGAATCAGGATGAAAAAAACTCGGTTGCAAAAAATTCTGGTCAATCACTTCCTCGTGTGAAAGGACAAGAAACATGAGCCACAGGCGAGCGACAGGAATCTGGGGGAGGGCAGAGAGGGCTGCCCCCCGACCCACTGCCATGTCTCATTTAGGCGCGCCAGAGACTCTACGCAGACCTTTACTTCATGGCTGCACTAATTTCTGTGTCAAGACGTGTAGCCATGTCTTATGAGTCAAAAGCAATCACACCAAAACCATGAAAGCCAGCTTGTATTTTTCTTGAGCCTCGGGCCAGGGGAAGTGCTGTGCTTTGTTTTATGCTCATTCCTACCTCGTTATGCCATCGCAGGTTATAAAGTGGGGAGCGGACAAAATACTTACAGCTGCAGACACTATCTGGGCAGAAATTCCCTTCAAAAGTGAATGTCGCATAACTGATCCATGGAGTGAAAAAGAATCAGGTAATTTCTTCTTCCTGGGGTGGGGAGAATAAGAAAGGGAGGGGGCGTTTAAGAACAAGGGGTAAAATTGAAATGGCAGTGGTTCAAAGCTTTGAAAGGGGAAAAAAATGACATAAAAATAAGAAGAGCAGAAAACAACAGGGTGTGTAATTGGTTAGTTCTGTTTCGCAAAGAGGCACAGAGTCTAACGGGGCCACACTAAAATG
This sequence comes from Cryptotis parvus, assembly GCA_021461705.1. Classification (NCBI taxonomy): domain Eukaryota; kingdom Metazoa; phylum Chordata; class Mammalia; order Eulipotyphla; family Soricidae; genus Cryptotis; species Cryptotis parvus. The sequence continues at coordinate 23,328 of JAJIBD010005860.1, read as the reverse complement.
TACTAAGCCCTGAGCTTCAGAGCAACACAAGCGGGAAACCAAAGTCGCTGCCCCCTTTCCACGGACACAAAGTGTGCCTGGCCGCCCTGAGGTCTGAGCAAGAGCTCACCGACACAGCAGAAGGTCCCCCGAGGAGCCTCCTGCCCTCCACATGTCCAGCCCACATGTCCTTGCCCACCTTTCTTTGCCTCCTCTTCTCTATAACCAAGCTCTGATTCGTCAGCCAATGATCTCAAATGTCTCACTCATTATCCATTGTCTGATGTCCCTAAATAACATTTTTCAAAGCCCCTACTCATCATTGTACAAAAAAATCCATTTTTAACAAAATTTTAGTGATACCTGCCCACCTATCCAGTGTGACTCAAAGTATGCTCTGGGTCACAAAAGTTCCTACCATCAAGGTTCCTACACTTGAGGACCTCAGACTGAGTTAACAGGAATAACAAGAATTTTCTTTTAAGTGTCCAGCGGTCCAACACTAGGACCTGAGGAGGCATTGCTATACGGACCTACCGTGCCAGGGGTTCCCTGTCACCCCAGCAGAGCTCAGAGTCCTCGAGGGCTACATCGAGCAATGCTCAGGGAACCATGTGGTGCCGGGATGGAAGCGGGGCTGGCCTCATGCAAGGGCATGTTCCTTAACCCCTGTATTATCGCTCCAGTCTCTAAGGAGTGATTCCTAAAGGAAAAATGCTAGACAAGAAACATGAACAAGAAACCCACAGAAAGCCAAGAGCGAGTGCAGGTGGGAAGGCACTTGCCTTGATGTAGCTGACCCTGAGTCAAGTCCTAGGATCAGGATCCCTGAGCACCACCGTGAGTAACCCCTAGGCACAGAGCCAAGAGTAAGCTCTGAGCACTGCAAGGGATGGCACAAACCCTGTACCATCCACCAAAAAAAATAACACGGAAGAGAGAGTAGAACAGTAAAGCAGAATAGAGAGTGGGGAGTGGGGAAAAGTCAGTCAGGATACGAACTTCCAAACTTTCAGTTATGAATAAGTGCTGGAAATATAACAATGCATAGTAACTATAAATAACAACATTGTGTTCCGGATTTGGCAATTACAAAAAAAAAAAAAACGCTTCTTTTTTTGTTTGTTTTTGCTTTTGGGTCACACCGAGCGATGCTCAGGGGTTACTCCTGGCTCTTCAGTCGGAATTACTCCTGGCGGTGCTCGGGGACCATATGGGATGCCGGAGATCAAACACGGGTTGGTCCTGTGCAAGGCAAATGGCCTACCTACCCGCTGTGCTATCGCTCTGGCCCCATTTTTTTTTTAACTTTTGGCTTTTGGGTTACACCTAGCAGTACTACAACGCCCCAGACTAAACCCAGGGCCCCGGCATCATGCACTTCCGACATTTAAGCTACACTCCAGTATATCTTAAATGTTCTCACCACACAAAAATATAATAATCACATGAGGTGATGGAAGGGTTAACTAGTTCTATTTTGATAAACATTTTACTACACACGTGAATCAAAAAATATCATATGTGTACCTTAAACATTGTATGTTAATTCTTCCCAATCAAGCTGAGAAACTTTAAGTTATCTACTTGCAGACCACAGTGAGGAACAGGTTAATATACCCCACAATGCCTATGCCAGAAGAACCAACAACCTAGAGATGACAGCCCTGATAATGGCAAAATTTAAGAAGAGAGGAAAATCCACGGACAACTTTATCAACATTAAAGTTACACATGAATTCAATAAAGCATTTACATTACGCTCCCTTCACTTCTCTTTCCTTTTCATGTCCTCTCCAGGAATTTGGAAGGTGAAAAACAGCCAAAATGAAGCTATTTAGGGTTAGAAGTCCTTTTCCCAAATCTTTAATCATCTGGTGCCGCTCCTCTGAACCTCTTCCAAGGGAATGAAAGAATGCCGGGGCTGACCCTCGGAGAACCAGAGGAGGCTGGGCCGGGGCTCTGGGAACAGAAGGTGGTGAGGAAACCCAGCTCCAAGCTCCCACCTCACAGACTGAACCAGGCTGTGTCTGTGTTCCCGCCACGGATCTCTGGGAGCTTGGCTGGTAGGGATTCCCAGAGGGGATGCGAAGACAGTGGTCACGATGCCCGTCTATTTACCATCACCCCTCAACAGGGTGAGAATCTTTACAGCGTAATGCTATCACTCCCACCCAAGGGGACCTTCTGATTCTTCAGCAGGGCTTCGGCAGACCAGACTGCTTTACAACAAGACATTTATATTTCAAGCAATCAAGCATACCAACTACAGGCAACTGGATTTCAATGAACTCTTACCTTTTCAGGTTGGTCCTATCGCCGCTATCTGAGCTGGCTACCGATGAAGTATCATAGGAGTGAGAATCAATAGTATCTATGTTTAACAGTGTAGGGTCCTCGAGAACAAAGGACTCGTCTTCATCATCGGTCTAAATTGAAGAACAGAGATCAATAAATTCAAAACTCTAAATACTCTGTAAGTCAGAGCAGCAGTCATGGATTTCTCCAAAACACTCGCATGCTTGTCCAGAGGAGCATGGTACAGAATTAAATTTCATCTTCAAATAGGCAGCTCCCGCTCCAGAGAATTCACTTCAGAAAATTCCTGACTTGCAGCTGAAGAAAGTCACGCAGACTCTTTGTTAGCTGCAGCATATTTCTTAGAATCCAAACCTGCACAGATACTCTACATGCTAACTCATGCTACCAAGTGCAAACCAAGAACACCCAACTGTGAGTGAGACCATGAGAAACATGGTGAGTAGGCAGACGAAAGGCATTCTGGGTAGAAAATAACACAAGCAAATACTGTGATTTCAAAATAGAGATATTGCCCAGGACAAAGGAAACGGTCTGGAATGGCTGGAGAAGGGAGCCTGTGAGCAGCTCAGTGGTAGAAGATTTGCTTGGCAGACTTGGAGGCCACGAGTTCCACTCCCAACATCAGCCACATGTGTTGAGTATAGCCCTGGAGGTACCACCACCAAGGATCCCAAGCCACAACAAAGTACGTGACTCTGGGGAGCTCAGCAATTCGAATGTGTAAACCCAGGGGCAGGTGCCACCATCAAGTGCCTGAGACCCCTGGTTATGATAACAGAAGCACCAAAGAAGGGGGGGGGGGGGGAGAGATTGATATTGTTTTAATTTGTTATTGAATTCCGTGAGATGTACAGTTACGCAGTGTTGTAACTGTATTGTTTCAGTCAAACAATATTCCAATACCCGTCCCTTTGCCAGTGCCCATTTCCCACCACCAGTGTTCCCAGCTTTTCTCCTACCCACCCTCACCCCACCCCCGCAGCTCTCTCTCTCTCTCTCTCTCTCTCTCTCTCTCTCTTATCTATCATCTATCTATCTATCTATCTATCTATCTATCTATCTATCTATCTATCTCTAACTCCAAACAAAAAAATTGTTTAATATGGCTAGAGCATAAAAGCAGGAGTTAGAGGTTATCCTAGACATATAAGCTGGAATTCAAACTGCCCAGAGCTTTATATTCCATTTTCAGTACAGTCCTATTAATCTAGTCTACCACTGTACCCTAATTCCTAGTACAATGCCTGATGCATCATCATTAATTAGCATATTATACAGAGAGCAATGGGTCAGCCACTGAGGAACTTTGTTTTGTTTTTTGTTTAAACTTTAGGGCCACACCCAGCAGTGCTTAGGGGCTATGCCTGGCTCAGTGCTCAGGAGACCATGCAGTGCCAGGGATCAAGCCCGGGGCCTCTGGCACACAGAGTAGATCTCAGACCCCCTGAGCTCTCTCTCTCTCCCACTCTTAAACTGAGACTGTCGCAAGTGACTGGAGCTCCTCTGGTGGAGACTGCAGATCGACACTCAACTAACCTACCAAGCATTATACTTGATGCCATAAAGGACAGAGGTCAGTAAAATACACTTACCTCATTCAGTATGCTTTCTAGCGTTGGAGGTGTGTCAACTTGAGGGATATCAAATTCCTTGTCATCAATCTAAAGACAGAAAAGAAGTCAATAGCACACCAAGAGGTTCTGCCCCTTACACCCATATGGGTCTTTCAATTGATGAGAATCATTATGAATTAAAAGACAAAACATATCACCAAGACTCAGGTCAAAAGACAACCAAACTATTTTTAAATGTATATACTTAGTGATTACTAAGAACAAATACGCAACGACTATGCCACTGAGACAATTCCTTCCAGAAAGAGTCTGTTGAAGGGCTTTGGCATCTGCTTTTTTGCCCCCACATTTGTTTCTGGGCTACACCCAGTGTTGCTCAGGGTTTACTCCTGGCTCTATACTCAGGAATCACTCCTGTCGGGCTACGGGACCATATGAGGTACCAAGAATCAAACCCACCAGGTTAGCCACATGCAAGGCAAGCGCCTGACCTGTTGTATTATCTCACCGGCCCGGCATCTACTTTCTTAAACATGATAAAACAGCATGTCTCTCAACAAGCCCTAACTAAGTGTAGACATGTTCTTAACACACAAAGGTATGACATTGTATTTCTTAGTTATTTCATAAATTACAAGGCTATAATTAAGTTCAACAATTTGTTGCTAACTATGTTCATGGTTCCTCTGCATGGTGAGTTTCTTTTCCTTTCTCTTCTACTTTCCAATAAGCTTTTCTATTTTCTAAAAAAGAAAAATATTTCCATGGTGATAAAATCATATTTGTATTGTATTGATGGGGAAAATATATCACTGCACAAAAATTCAAAACCAACTATTAGCTCACGAGCTCGAGAGGTCTGTTAAAATAAGTTTCCTTCGGTTTCTTCCTCTATAAAATGGGCTTTCAGAGTGTTGGGAAGCTCAAGTGAAAACACAGATTGTTTGGAACTTGTAATGAATTATACAAACGGGGGCTTACGCTATCCCTAAACCTATAGGTGCTTATTAATCCAGGAAAACATGACAGAGAGTCTTTGAGTCATAAATAAAATACAATCTCACTGATATTTTGATTAAGCATCATCCACTTGATTAAAGCTGAATTTTTACCAGGTCATTTTTGAACTCCAGTTCCTTGTCCAGATCTATGTAAGAGAATTTCAAAGTGAAGCTTCCAGATTGAAGGATTTATTCAGTTCTTCTTCAGCCGTCTTGGCACCGAGGCTCTGGTCCAAATTTTCATGGTCTGATTCACTTTCCATATTTACTTTTAATAACTGTATTCAGTTAATCCCAGAAAGCTTTCGTTCTGTTTAGTTTTTGGCCTTAGATGAGGATGCTGATCTCTTTTCAAAAGAGAAAAAAAACAACGTGTATCATTTAGACTTCCTCCATTGGACATTACAGACTCATTTGGCCAGACTTCTATGGAAACTCATTCTTCGTTCAACCACTGATTATAAGCAAACAGCAATCAATACCAGGGAAACATTAAGAAATAGGAGAGGATTCCTATGAAAGCACAGAGGATGAACTCAGGAGTCTGGCAGTGACGCACCAGATAGCCATAAGACTGGTCAGAGCCCTGGGCTAGAGATCAGATCTGTCATTAGACTCAACACCAACCAGATTCACTAAGTACAGAAGGATAAATTAGTACCAATGCTGCCATTAACCCCTTCTTCATACTCCCTGACCTCAGCGGGGCTTCCCAGCTCCCGTGGAGATAGCACAGACCAGTTTCGTTATTGGCATGTAGACAGATATTGACATAGAGACAGAGGGGCCAAAGCGATAGCACAGCAGGTAGGGCCTTGAATGTGGCCACCCGGGATTGATCCCCGAATCCCATATGGTCCCCCAAGCACCGCCAGGAGTAATTCCTGCGTGCAGAGCCAGGAGTAACCCCTGAGCACTGCTGGGTGTGACCCAAAAAGCAAAAGAAAAAAAATAGACAGAGATAGAGATATACATACATAGGCCAGTGATCTCTGAATAAAATAATTCCACAGGGGTCCTGAGTAATAGCACATCAGGTATGGTGTTTGCCTTACAAGTGGCTGACCCAGGTTCAATCCCCAACATCCCATATCCCCTGAGCACCACCAGAATAATTCCTGAGTGCAAAGCCAGGAGTAACCCCTGAGCATAGCTGGGTGTGACCCAAAAAGTCAAATAAATAAATAAATCAATGAATGAATGAATCAATGAATCAATGAATCAATGAATAAATCGATCCACAGAGGACAAGAGGGTTCTCACCTCCAATAAGGTTTTTCAAAATAGCTCTGTGGGTTGTTGTTAAGACTTTTTCTTTTTCTGTCTTAACTAGGCCGCAAGAGTAAGATAAGAGTTTAGGGGGGCAAAGCGATAGCACAGCGGGTAGGGTGTTGGCCTTGCACATGGCAAAAGTCGGGTTCAATCTTCAGCATCCTGGTCCCCGAGCCCACCAAGAGTAATTCCTGAGGGAAGAGGCAAGAGTAACCTCTGAATGTTGCCGTGTGTGACCCAAAAAGCAAAAAAAAAAAAAAAAAAAAAAAGTCCACTGTGGTGGGGAGAGGAGGCTTTGACAATTAGCTATTCTTGCTATTAAATAACATGTCCACATTCTATTAGTCTTTACAGAATAAGATCTTTTAAGTACCCCTTGTTTTACCTTCTCTAATGTTTAATTTCTATTATATTAAGAGAAACTAATATTCACGATGTGTAAGACATATAGACTCAAGAAGACTGACTTTTCAAGAGCTGAAACCAAGTTTTCTAGCTAGTACATTTGGGTACCAAATGCAGGCTCATTTCCTTCACATGTTACAGATGACAGATTTTTGTTTGTTTGTGTGCCACACCTACTGGTGCTCACGGGGTTACTCCGGGCTCTGCACTCAGGAATCATCCCTGGCAGTGCTCAGGGAACCATCTTGGATGCCAGGAATCAAGCCCAGGTAGGCTACATGCAAAGCTAGTGCGCTACCTGCTGTACTATCTTCCCGGCCCCAAGAGAGGAGAGATTCTAAGGCTCTGAACTGCCACAAGCTACCAAACATTCCAAAAAGACCATTGTTGAGGGAACTCTGCATCTAAAAATCTGGAAGGCTCTCCTCACCTCAGGCACTAAGCGTGCTGTTCCTTTTACAATGAGCAAAATGCAGTAGCAATATTAGCATTTAATAGGATCATGATAAATTACTTTTTAATAAAGTTCATTCTTGTTTCTAGCACTCAGCAAAAATGATTCCAATTAGCCAAAGAATGCTTGCAAACATGTACAATCTAATTCTCATTCAATGGTTCCTAAGGACTGTTCTTAATAGGCTTACACATTAAAAAAAAGAATGGAACAAATTCATCTATCTAAATATTTACTAATCTAAGCTATCTCATTCCTCACTTCTGTCTCTCCAAACTAGCGGTAGGAAAACTTCTTCTGAGGGAGGTCCCTAGCAGAGCTCAGAAAACAGTAGAGCTTTACCCAGTGATGCCCAGGGGACACGTAGGGCCACGAACCAAACCTGGGACTCCCCAAGCTAAGCATGAACTCCAATACTTTAAGTTCTCTCTCCAGACCCTGGAAAATAATTGTATTTACTTATTTGGCTTTGGGTCACACCCAGTGGTACTCAAAGCACATTCCTGGTTCTGTGCTCAGGATACCACACGGGTGCGGGGGTCGAATCCAGGCTGGTCATGTACAAGGCAAGCACCTTACCCACTGCACTCTTTTCCAGTCCCTCTAGCTCTTTTACTATTCCCTTTGTGGAGGAAGAGACTCTCAGAACACCAACTCCACTCTGACTGAAGACGCTTACGTGATCAAGCACTATCACTATCACTGTCTTCCCGTGCATCATTGATTTGCTCGAGCGGGCACCAGTAACATCTCCATATGTCCTGTCTCATGCTAGTAGAGCCCAATGATCCCATCATTTCCAGCAGTAACTTCACTGAGCTGTTACTGGTGTGAAGTGGTGGCAGAGGAAAAGGAACACCAGACTCAGAAACAAGTTAAAATCAGATGGGAGTGAGTAGGGTGGGCACAGGGGTGGGGTGGGGTTAGTGCTCAGCAACAGAGCACCACCTCACAGCTGCAAGACCAGAGCCGGGCCCCTGCACCATATCACACCCTGAGTAGGATCCCAGCAATGGTGCTGCTCTTGGGATCACCACTGCCAGTAACCACTCAAGTGGGCAGCCTCGGCATGCACTGCAACCAATTGTCACTTGTCACTTGTCTTCCCGTTGTTCACCGATTTGCTCGAGCAGGTGCCAGTAACGTCTCCATTCATTGGGAATGAGGTCCATTATTGTTACTGTTTTTTTTTTTTTTTTTTTTTTTGGGTCACCCCCAGCAATGCTCAGGGGTTTCTCCTGGTTCTGCACTGAGGAATTACTCCTGGCGGTGCTCAGGGGACCATATGGGATGCCAGGGATGGAACCCGGGCTGGCATAGGGCCGGCCGCATGCAAGGCAAACGCCTCCACCGGCTGGACTATCGCTCCGGCCCTTGTTACTGTTTTTGGCATATCGAATACACCACGGCTCTGTCATGGCTCTGGGTTCATCACAGGGGGCCCAGTTTTCTTTCTATGTCTGACCAACAACTATCCAGGGACCACGGGGCAGAGTCCTGGGTGTAGACAAGTCTGTCTCCTGTCTGCCACCTGCCAACACAAACCAACTGGTGTGCACCACAGGTAAATACAAACAGTCCCCAGTGATAACGTGCAACCACCACGACTGTGCAAACACAATCCCCAGCTGGTGACGAAATGCTTAATATATGACGCCATAACCAACAACTTTGTTGTGGGGCTTGGTGGGGATTGTGGTCACTGCAATAAGATCAACAAAGGAAGAGAAGGGAGAAGTTCATTAATCATAGTGCTTTTTTATTTAACTAATCTTCTGGTTTGTAGCTGACCAGCAATCAGTCCTTCAGTTAGCTAAATTTCCCAGCCCAAATAGACCTCTAGGGCCCCCAAAACTTCTCCAGTACCCATTCCAGGCTGAGACATCCAGGGCAGTCTGAGTGGGGCGGGTATGCTCTGCCCCTAACGAAGCCCCCCGCAGCCCTCCCCCTCACCCCAAAGCCGACACCAGGCCTCTGTCTAGATCCACCAGCTCAGGACTGAGTCTCACAGAGAACCTGATCTGCCAAAAACTTCATGTACACGAGTCTTTGTGGCTGAAAACTGCAGCCTCCTCGAGTCGGGATAGGAACCCTCCTCCACCCCCTATAACTAGTCACACCCACGTGCCAGCGCCACCACCAGGTAAGCTCATCGGCCAGCCTTGTCCAGAGACTTGTACGTAAATTTCAAGAGATCAACTATCGGGGTGGAGTGACAACACAGCGGTAAGGCATTAGCCTTGCATGCAACTGACCCGGTTCGATCCACAGTATCCTATATGGTCGCCCAAGCACCGCCAGGAGTAATTCCTGAGTGCAGAGCCAGGGGTAACCCCTGAGCATTTCCAGGTGACCAAAATAAGCAAAAGAGAGAGAGAGAGAGAGAAAGAGAGAGAGAGAGAGAGATCAAGTAGCAGAAAAAATTTCTCAGGCACCCTTTCCCAGCTGAGACTTCCAGGGCAACCTCAGAGGGGGCAGGTCAGCACCCACCCACACAAAGCAGTAGCAGCTGCTCCAGCACCCCAAAGCCATGGCCGCCATGCCTCCAGCCAGACTGCCCAGAGAAATACACTGGACTTTCTGGAGCGACACCTCTAAACTCTACACACTGACGTCCCAGTGGCGGCACACCAGATTGGAAGGGATGTAGCATAGAAGCCAACCAATCTTGACTAACAACATTAAGACAGAAGGTTTAACCTGCAATAGCTTGGTAAACCCTCAGAAAGAACTTAAAGCGCCCATGGGCAGATACAATAATTTTCACAATTTCCTTCTATGAAAATATTTTTTCATCATTCCATCAGTCTGTTACTGGATTTGGCATATCGAACACGCATCGGTCGCTATTCCAGAATCAGGGATGCTGTCTCGCTTGCCAAGGCATCGAAAATCAGATGGGCTGGATATGTAATGCAATTTGGAGACAACTGCTGGACTAGAGCCATTACCAACTGGATCCCACGGGATGTCAAAAGATCACGTGGCCGCCCACCTACAAGATGGTCAGACTTCCTTTTTTTTTTTTTTTTTTTTTTTTGGGTCACACCTAGCGATGCTCAGGGGTTACTCCTGGCTCTGCACTCAGGAACCACTCCTGGCGATGCTCAGGGGACCATATGGGATGCCGGGATCGAACCCAGGCCGGTACAGGCTGGCCGCGTGCAAGGCAAACGCCCTACCCGCTGGGCTATCGCTCCAGCCCCCAGACTTCCTTGTCAAGACCCTGAAGGAACAGTTTGAGGCTCTTCATATTCCTGAATCAACCAGATGCCATTGGGCTACACTGGCACGTGATAGGGTCCAATGGAAATGTTACTGGCTCCCGCTCGAGCAAATCGATGAATAACAGGATTCAAGTGATCACTTGATCAAGTGATCAAGTGATTCCATCAGTCATTTAATGCTAACAAACAATATAAAATAAATTGCCCTGGGCCTGCTACAGGGGCAGGTTTAAGGAGAGGTTGGGAAAATGGAGACGAGGGTGGAGGGAAGGTGACGGTGGAGGTGGGATTGGGGTTGCAACACTGAATGCCTGCAACAAAGCGTCATGAACAACTTTGTACGCCATAGTACTTAAACAAAGTGGGAGGGGAAAACTCATTAGACCTCTGGATCAAAGACCACCACGGGGAGGGGCGGTCAGGGGCCAGAACACATGTACGGCAGACAGAGGCTCCCAGGTCTGACCTCTGGTACCAATTGGCCTCCCAAGCACTGCCAGGCATGGCTCCCCGAAAACCAAACAAAAAAGACCAAGGTGCTCAGACATTTTCTTAAAGCAGAGTTAGGAGAGTGGCCACTGTATTGTTTTCACCGCCCCCCACGGTGAAAAGAGCAATACTGGGATAGTGGTTAGCGTAGCTGGCTCCCATGGAGAACAGAGCCCAAGTGCCCAACACCCGACACATCCATCCTCATCCCCGACCTGCCTCTGGTACCTCAGATTCCCAAAGGGACTCTGCAGGGCCAAGCAATGGCACAGCAGGCAGGGTGCTTGCCTTGCACGTGGCCAATCCGGGTTCAATACCCAGCATCATATATGATCCCCTGAGCACAGCCAAAAGTGATCTCTGAGCACAGAGCCAAAAGTAAGGCCTAAACACTGCTCTGTGTGTGTGAGTGTGCGACACGACGTGTGCCGACATGTGTGCTGAGGGAGGGGTAGGCAGGACAGGGAGCAGGGAGAAGCACTCCCAGAGGGGATCGGTCAGGGGGTTGAGTGGGGGTTACCCTAGCTCACCTGGGTGAGCCCAAAGTCCTCACCAACAAGGGCATGGAGGAAGAAGAGTGTGGGGGGGGTGAAAGATGTGGCTCCAGAAACACAGGGTGCAAGGGGTGCCTACACTGCAGGCTTTGACGTGGAGGAAGGGTCCCAGAACTCAGGCAGTATCTCCAAGCTGCTGAAGACAAGGAAGGTGAGGCACACCCCAAACCCCCCAATAGGCTACCAGCCCCGCCCAGCCTGATCTCGGCCCCTTAGGGTCAGTGCTGGATTTGTGAGCAACAGAACTGGACAAAATAACAGAGCTGTGCTGTTTTAAGCCACTAACTGTGTAGTAATGGCAACCAAAGGAACTGAAAATGCTAGCAGACATAAACGCATGGGTTGCTGGCTGTATCTCCAACATTCTGAAATGCAAACCCCCTCCCTTGTCGCTTGGTGTTGCTCAAACATTTATTGAGCAAGCTCTTCATACCAAGAGGTAGGCCAGTGATGAAACGCTAAATACATGATGCATAATAGGCTCCCTGATGCTGATAGAGCCTTCAGATATCACTTACATGCTCTCCAGCACAAAGGCGGCAATGAATTGCCAATAGTTTTCTCTTAAGACACAACTCTACAATTACTTCCCGCCCCGTCATCCTGTGTTCTAGTGCTTTATAGCTCTAATGGGGATGCCATGCACAGACAGTACCTACAAACACAATAAAGGTTATACCAATTATTTCTCAGTCTCTCCCAGAAAGAAATCAGATTAATTGGACATGAAATGTATGTCACAGAATTATGATTGCCCAGCAAATTGTCCTCTTGAGTGCTGATAAATATTTTAATAGTCCCAATTTAAGATAATGTGGCATCTTGATAGTCTCCGAGATAAGTCCATTCATTAATAAGGTTATTCCTTAACACTATTAATAAATTTGAGAATCATCAAAAAAACAGGCCATATAAACTGCAATGGTCCCATTATGAAACTGGCCAAGTAAATAAGAACTCGGGCTGGGACCCACCCGCTTCACCAGGTTAATGGAACTCTTTCGTCTGCCTTTTTTTTAAATCTGTATAAACATTTTCAATTAATCTCTAGTTCTGGATCCTGTATTCTGACATTCTTTATCTCCTTTTTTAATGTGTTTGAGACATACCTCAACAATGCTCAGGAGCTATTCCTGGCTCTGGACTCAGGAATTGCTCCTGGCGGTGCTCAGGAGGCCATATGGGATGCCAGGGATCAAATCTGGGTCGGCCGTGTGCAAGGGCAAATGCCCTCCCCGCTGTTCTATCGCTCCAGGCCCTTTTATCTCCTTAAAGCATTACATGAGTGACTTTTCACATTACAGTGAAATCAAAGTTTTTTATAAATGCATTACACTCTCAGGAGATGCCGTGAAATCATATCGTGGAAATGATTTTACAAGGCAACTCTGGGTCTAGCCTTCTCAATCCAAGCTTTTTCTCTTCCTCCACTGTTTTGTCTGGTCATCTTATAGTTTGTTTTCAGAAGAAAAAATAAAACAGAGGATTAACTTCCATCAGTATTATACTATTTTGGGGGGATAAATGAACTCATTTGCAACAACTCTCCAGTAATTACAGGTAAGATTCCAAATTCTAAGTCTATAATTCTAGACAGCTAAACTTACTGCTTTATTTTGGTCATTGCTCTTTGCATTCAGGGCCATACTGGAGGTGCTCAGGTCTTATTCCTGGCCCTGTGCTCAGGGATCACTCCTGGCGGCACTCAGGGACTATACGCGTGATTCATGCAACGTGAGCACCTTAACCCCTGTATCATTCCTCTGAAGCCAACCTACTATTGTACTCAAATTCCTTCAAGATAGCTCCCAACCGGACTTAGGAGCTAGCACAGCACTTAGGTGCTTGCCTTGCACACGGCTGACCCAGATTTGATTCCTGACACCCCATAAGGTGCTTTGAACCTACTAGGAGTGCAAAGCCAGGGATATGCCCTGGGCACTGCTGGGTGTGGCCCAGAATTGAAAAAAAGAAAGAAAAGAAAAAACCCACAGCAACAATAACAAAAACAAGACGGCTTCCGCCTCCCTGCCGTGGTCGGTGCGTGGCTCTTCCGCTTCTCTTTCCTCTTCCTCTTCCCTCCTTCCCTTTGCACACCTTTCCTGTGCCATCCATCACGTTTCCTTTCCGTCAGTGTCCAGGCATGTTCCTCTTATTGGCTCATTAGTTACACTACCATATGACTGTGTTTTTTCTCACCACCAAGTATCACTGTCACTGTCTTCCCGTTCATCATCGATTTGCTCGAGTGGGCCCCAGTAACATCTCCATATGTCCTGTCTCATGCTAGTAGAGCCCAAGGCATCTGCTTGCTCCAGGAACATAAAGAGCCCCAATCCATTCGGAATGAGGTCTATAATTGTTACTGGTATTTGGCATATAATCAAATACAACACGGGTAGCTTGCCAGGCTCTGTCGTGCAGGTAGCATACTCTTGTAGGCATCTCTAAGTCCAGCATTTATTGATGAACCGTGCGGGTTGCTGGCCCTGCAAGCCGGGCGCTGATAGGCTGGTCTGCTGGGTGGAGGTCTGACGAGAGATAAGTCCGATGTGGAAAATGGAGACCCTCATGGAGTGGGGGTCGTCTGGCTTGTTGCGAGGCTCTGCTGGGGTGGTGGGCCAGGGCTAGAACCCACCATCCCTCCCGGGCGCCATGAGCGGCTGGGCACAGGGAGAGCCAGTAGCAGCTCTGCCCATGTCTGCAGTCCCTACCACCAAGTATAAAAAAAAAAAAAAAAAAAAAAAAACCCAGGGCCACGCTTCTCTGGAGACTACAGAAGACAACAGACTTTTTTTATTTTAATTATACGCACCACTCCCTGCAGCAGTGTTCAGTGGCCACCAAGCCACTGAACCTGGCGATGCTGTTCCAGTGGTAGTACTTGGGGCCACGCGGTTGCAAAGCACTATCAGGGCCATGCCAGGGAAGGCAACTGCTCCCCCACTTCACTACCTCCCAGCCCCTCAAGAGGCACACTGACTCGCACAGCTCTGTACATAGGGAATGATGATACGCTAAGGAACACAAGAATCGGAGGCTAGGAAAAAATACCACTGTTGCGAATGAAATCTATCGATTTTACTACCTGTAATTGTTAAGCTCCAGAGAACACATTTGACTCACAGCATATAGGAATCTAAGCCATGAGAAACCAAGCTGTAATGGGGATTTTCCTTTGCATAATCAGGCTTGTCGACTCCATCTGATGACGCTTGTCCATAGTTAGAACTCTGCTCCCTGGGCACGGGAGATGTGTTTAGGGGAACACACAGAGGCTTCGCCTACATGGAGTCTGGGTTTGACCCCTGGCACCGCCAAACCAGAAAGAAAAAGAGAGAGAGAGACAAAGAGAGAACTTTGCTTCCTCACAAAAGCCTCTTGTCCGGCTCAGCTAAGCATTAATATGCACCTACAGCATACTTCTCTCTCATTACCCTTATTACACTGCAATCATGATTTCAGTGTCTGAACAACCATTCCCCTCCCTCAGCTGGAATGAGGATTCTAAGAGAACAAAGACTCGATCTGCCTTGTACCCCATTGTACTCTCTACCTAATTACACGGTAACCAACCAGCCTCCCCTCCAAACATCCATTCACTCATTCCTCCCTCGCTCCGTCAGCAGCCAAGAAACACGGCATCACTGGCTTCAACTCTCAGCTGTCCTGGTCACTCGAAATAAAAACACAGCTAAGTCATTCTACCCCAGAAAGTCTCTCCTGACGGGTTCTATTCTTTGCATCCGTGACTGTTTTAAGACTGACTTTTTAATGATCATTCAGCTCAGATAAATACATACATACATACATACATACATACATACATACATACACACATAAATCACAAATCCCAGAACTTCTGGTGTTTTCCATCCATTTGCATTAGTTCAGCATTTAGGTCAAGATGAAAACAATGGATATGCCCATTCAGTTTATTACAATTCAACTCCATCTTCAGCAAAAATGCAAAAAGAAGAGTTTGATTCCCACCGAGCCGGGCACTCCGACACCACTGCAAGCTCAGTGACTCGCCGGAGACTCTCCACACAGTGAGGAGATGGGTGTCGGCCACGCCCCGGTCAGTCTCAGCTCCTGAGTGCCTCGGGCATAAGCAAACCATTTCACAAGTGCTCACAATGGCAAGCTGCATGTGATGCCCACGTGGCGGGCACGCTGGCTGCACGCAGGACTACCAGAGAGCTCACGTGTCAGCCTCCAACCGACTCCTTCCAGAGCATCAGAGGGGTCTCCCTTTTTAGGGGAACTTGTTTCTCCTTGATCATGCACTTGAGAAGCAAGCCCTGTGTTAGATGCTGTACCGTTAGAGGGATGGGCTCTTACTGGACTCTCCCACTATCTTTCAAGTTCGTGTACATATAAGTCCATCACAAGTGGAACTGTCCAATCCAGCAGTCGCACACTAAGAAAAAAATTCTGAACCTGTTTCCTCCCTCTCTTTAGTATATGTCTAAATGCGAGTGACTGTTTAAATCTTAGGAAGAGGGGCCGGAGCAATAGTACAGCAGGTAAGACACTTGCCAAGCACGCACCCACCCTGGGTTCAATCTCTGGTACCCGTATGGTTCACAGAGCCAGGACTGATCCCTGAGCACTGAGCCAGGAGTAAGCCACGAGCTTGGCCAGATGTGGCCAACACCCTCCAACCACCCGCTGCCATAAAAAGAACAATAGCTCTGTCATCTGTGTCCCATCTTCTATGTCCCTAATCTCAGCTGGTCCCCAAGACCCCCTGAGCGCTAATCCTAGTCCCCAGTGCAGTCCATCTCCGCTCCAACAAAATGAAAGAAACAGTGGGCCAAGAGAAGCTCACTGAACTGCATGTAAGCATGACATCTGGAAAAGGAGTCACTTGCAGATTAAGAAGGTAGAACAGCAAAGCATATGAATAAGATAAACTTCAGTTCCCCATAAACGAAGTTACAGGTTGGGGCTGAAGAGACAAGACGGAGGGGAGAGTATTTGCCGTGCACACAACCAACCTGGGTTTGACCCTGGCATTCCATACAGTCCCCAGAGCACAGATCCCAGAGCAGAGCCAAGAGTAACCTCTGAGTACCACCGAGGGGTGCCCCCTTCCCCAAGAAAAGAACTGAGGGGTAAACAGTATCTCTGGTACCGTATATGTTCACAAACCAAGAAGCCCACTTTACCAACCCCAAAGTTCAGGCATCTCTGGCAGCAAACACTTTCATCGTAACAGACTACGTGGAGACTAGTAGACAGAAATACCTCCAGACCCTCCGACCAGCTGGGTGCAGTCAGGTGGACTGGCTTAAGGAAACTGGCTGAAGCGCAGCCCAAATACTCTTGGATGGAAAAGCACTACTTGCTACTGGAGAGGATGATGAAGATAAAGTCCCAGATCACATGGGAAAATGCTAATGAGGCTTCCAAAATTTAAGCAAACAGAACTGAGTTAGCTTCATTTTTTTTTTGTTTGTTTTTTGGGTCACACCCAGCAATGCTCAGGGTTACTCCTGGCTCCGCACTCAGGAATTACACCTGGCACTGCTCGGGGACCATATGGGATGCTGGGGATCAAACCTGGGTCAGCCGTGTGCAAGGCAAACACCCTACCCGCTGGACTATTGCTCCAACCCTTGAAATAGCTTCTGAAAAAGACAAAACCCACAACTGTATGTCTAAAAGTGGTGTAATAAAATTTGAAAAAAAAAAAAAAGACAAAACCCGAAAAGCTACTATTTTATTCTACGACTGCTTTTGAAAAAGTTTGTTCAAGGATCCAATCAGATCTAGATATTTTTAAACTCAAGTGCTTGGACACTACAGTTCTTTGCAGTTTTTGCTATTATATACAACTCATTCTTTGCAGATAACTGAAGAAGCCTGGGAACAAAGGTGGAAACAAAGGTTAATAAAGTTCTTTGCTTAGTATATATACAGTTTAATTTCTTACTTCCACTGGTACTGATTTGTATGCAGACGGCAACGACGTTTATAGAAAGCTAATTATGACATGTGAGATGACTGAGAATCTTTGAAGGAATTTGACTAAAGATTTGAAATGAGGGTATAATATACAAAAAATTTCAAAAAAAACAAACGAAAGCCAAGGAGAGTGCCTGAGATCAAGCTCCCTATGCATGAACTTAGTTTTATAGATCGAGAGACACAACCCTCCAGAAGTTCCACTCAAGGAATAAAGCTCGCATCCTTTAATCCGATGTCCAGAGTAACCTGTATCAATGTGTGTATGATATAACAAGAGGAAGTGATGAGAAAAATCATCTTTCAGTTTCCTTTCCTTTGGGGGAGGGGGCACACCTGGCAGTTCTCAGGGATCACATCTGGAGGAGGCAGAGGACTGACTACAAGGGATACCGGGGACCAAATCCTGGTTGGCTGTGTCCAGGGCAAGCACCTCGCCCACTGAACAATCACTCGAGCCCCTCATTTTTCAGTTTCTAACAAGTTCTTATCAATGTAATAAATTTTCTTGGGGCCGGAGTGATAGTCCAGCGGGTAGGGCATTTGCCTTGCATGCAGCCGACCCAGGTTCAATCCCCGGCATCCCATATGGTCCTCCATGCAGTGTCAGGGAGTGATTCCTGAGCACAGAGCCAGGCGTAACCCTGAGCATCGCCGGTATGACCCAAAAGAAATTTTCTTACAAGACCCACCACAACTTTATGGGGCCGGAGCAATAGTCCAGCAGGTAGGGTGTTTGCCTTGCACGCGCCACCCGGGTTCGATCCCCGGCATCCCATATGGTCCCCTGAGCACCACCAGGAGTAAGTCCTGAGTGCAGAGCCAGGAGTAACCCCTGAGCATTGTCAGGTGTGACCCAAAAGCAAAAAAAAAAAAAAAAAAAAAAAAAGACCCACCACAACTTTAGAGTTACTGGGGCCAGAGCAATAGCGGGTAGGGTGTTTGCCTTGCACACGGCCAACCCGGGTCCAATCCCCGGCATCCCATATGGTCCCCAAGCACCACCAGGAGTGATTCCTTAGTGCAGAGCCAAGAGTAACTCCTGAGCATTGCTGGGTGTGATCAAAAAGAAAAAAAAAATTGATAGAGTTACTGAAGGAGCACAAGGGTCCATGAAGGCTGAAATAAATTCTCATACCTTCTTCATTCACTTGACTGAATATAAGACACATTCTTCGCCGTTAAATGCAGAGGAGAAATTTCAGACTGTTAAACAGTAACCTTCCCATCTCATTTAACTCCCAATCAGTTAAACTGCCACCCTAATTCCTTTGGCTAGGTATAAAGGAGGATGGAGTCACAACATCATTCTTTGGGGGCCAGGGTAGACGGGAAGCACATCAGGCAATATCCCAGGACCATTCAGTGCCTGAGCTCAAACCTGGGACTCTCTACATGCCGTAGTAAGCAATCCAGTCCTTTGAGCCACCTCCCTAGCCCACGGAAACTTACTCTTTTCTTTTTTAAAAACAAGATGAAGCATCTTGCTAAACTGCAGTGAAAAAAATTAATTACAATAAAACCCTCCCAACACCTACACCAGCTTTCCTTCAGAAAACTATTCCTCCTCCACTCCCTGCAGTTTTGGCGGTTCTGCCAATCAACTGCCCTATCTTCCCACACAGAAAAGTACATGACAGCCTTGTGTCCCAGCTGGCCAATCAGCATCCTCCCCAGTTTACCGATACTGGCGTTAGGCCTCTTCTCTTTGCTGGACACTGAAGCCTGGCTAGTGTCACACAGGGGCTGTTACACCCAGTGAAGATAATCAATATCCACTCAAGAGTCAGCTAAAAACCGAACTGCGATCTTACAATATTTTACATGATAGCCAAATCTGGGGGGGCGACTGTGAACCAAGAGAAAAATCTAAAATTTGCAGCAACAATAAGATCAGGGGCCGGAGAGATAGTCCAGCGGGTAGGGAGCTCAATCTCCGGCATCCCATATGGTCCCCCACGCACTGCCAGGAGTATTTCCTGAGTGCAGAGCTAGGAGTAACCCCTGAGCATTGTTGGGTGTGACCCAAAAAGAAAAAAAAAAAAACACTGTGAACAGATCAAAAAGCTAATCTCACTTTATTCAGTTCCAAGAGCCTGACTTCGCATTCCCTACAACTGACAGAGTGCTACCAGCCAAGATGTCGATGGAAAGAGTGTCACAGAGCTCAGGCTCACAGATGACCCCAATCTCCTTGAAGATGGGAACAACCGGTCACGAGCAGCTGATGGTCCAGTTACTGAGAAAACACATAGAGAATAACCAACATGCTGAGTGCTCCCAAAGGCGTTTCGCATAGAACTACATCTCTCTAACACACAAAGCCCAGTAGTTCAACAAGAAGCTCTCCTTCCGAGTCTCTTTATCCTGCATTCTTCACAACAGTTCAGCTATGGCCAGAGGTTTCCATACTCAACCTTGCTTAAATGTAACCTCGAGCAAACACCCATCTTACAAACCCATGCGGATCCTGCACCCCCACTCAAACACACTTCTTGGAACACTGACATCTGACCTGTAATTATCTCTCACACTCAGACACCTGGAGGAGAGTTGGCGCCAGGAATTAACATCCATGTTTGTTTATTTGTGCCTATTTCGGGTGAGTGAGGCTGGGGTGGCAGAGTGGCTGAGGGTGTCAGTCTGGGAGGGGCACGCGTCTGCCTTCCAGCCTCGTCGCGTAGGGAGAGGAAGGAGAGGGCAGACCTATTGGAGAAGGCGTCCCACGGCCCTGGGACCTCTCCCTGAAGCTACTTCATCCCACCCCACCTCCCCAGCACTCCTGGACCCTTGGGACAGTTGCTTCCCTCCAGGCGCATCACCCAGTCCACCCCAGGTCCAGCGACTGCCCTCACTCTGGGCCACACCTCCAAGTCCCAGACACACTAAAACCCGCCTCGCAGGACGCACACCGGGCCTGAGAAGTGGACACCCCACCCAGGTAAGAAGCCTGGGCCTCACGCCCCAGTCAGCAGAAGCGGGGAGCACCCCTGGGTGCCCCAAGCCCGCAAAGGCGGGCTGTACACCTGTTCCAGCACGATTCCGGGTGGGGGAGGGTGGGGGGATCAGCCCCTCCTAGTCTCGCAATCTGACAGCGCGAGTGCACCTGTCGCTCAGCCCCCGCACGCCTTGGAAAGCTGCATGGGTGGACGCTGCCTAAGCCAGTAGTAGCCTGCTGGTGCCGGGCACGCCCCCCGCCCCGGCGTGCACCCCCGCCCAGCCCCCCGAGCCCCCCGCGCACCGACTCGGGCTGCAAACGCTCCGTCGGCCAGCCCGAGCCCCGCAGCGGTGTCGCGGCGGGGAAAGCGCCGGGGCGCGTGTCCTCTCCAGCAGTGGCTACAGCCCCTCACTCCAGGGCCCACCCCGATGAGCCGCTCCGGGCAGATTCGTTACCTGAGCGCGCAGCCATCCCGGCCCAGGACCCCTGGCCACGTGACCCGCCCCTCGCGCCTCACGCACGCGCATTCTCTACCGCGGGCCGCCACGCTTCCGCTTTCCTCCGCGACGCTCCGCCCCTTCTTTACCAAGCCCCCTTTTAAAGGGCCAGAGACACAAGGCCTCGCCTCAGGGATTTAAAGGTTGATTGAAGAACCGAAACCTGATAAAGGAGAAAGACCAGTAAGTAGCAGCCCTGGAGCTAAAGAAAAAGAAAAAAAAAAAAAAAAAAAACCCTGTCCCAGTCCTCACCGAAAAGAATTCAGCAAGTAAGAAAGTGAAAGTATCTTCAGTCAGCCCAAAAAGTACAAAAGATATTAGTAGATACTGTGTAATTCCCGGGCATTTGAATCTTTTAAAAAATGTTTTCAGTAAGGGCAGGAAAGCTAATACAGGGTTCATTATACATTGCCTGCATGCTGCTGACTCCACTTAACCTCCCCACCCTAGTAAACTATATATGGTTCCTCCAACAAGCTAAAGGTCACTCATGAGCACCTTTGTGTACCCAACACCTCCGGCACACCCGCCAAAAAGATCGAAATTTAAATCTTTCAGGAGCCAGAGCGATAGGTCAACCAGCTAAGGGGCCACGATTTGCTTGCCGGAGGTCTGGGATACATCCTGGAACTAACCCTGTGCACCATCAGTGTGACCACCCCCCACACCCAGCACTTAACTCCGGAGCACAGCCAGCTGTGGCTCCAAACAACAACAAAAGATTTCAAAGGTGAAATTAGGAGCACAGTTTTATTTTACCAAATGGGGGGAAAACTCTCTCTCTCTCTCTCTCTCTCTCTCTCTCTCTCTCTCTCTCTCTCTCTCTCTCTCTCTCTCTCTCTCTCTCTCTCTCTCTCTCTCTCTCTCTCTCTCTCTCTCTCTCTCTCTCTCTCTCTCTCTCTCTCTCTCTCTCTCTCTCTCTCTCTCTCTCTCTCTCTCTCTCTCCTCTCTCCCTCTCTCCTCTCCCCTCTCTCTTGGCTCCTAATTTACAGGCAACTTTGATCCAGAAAAAGGACTTTTATGGCCAGGGTAGGGCACTTGGCTTACACGTGGCCGAGCCAGGTTCAATCTCTGACACTCCAATGTGGTCCCCCTGAGACCCACAGGAGGGTGACCTATGAACACAGAGCCTGGAGTAAGCCCTAAGCACCACCAGGTGTGTGTCCCTCCCAAAAAAAAAGGGAGGGGCAGAGCAATAGCACAGAGGGTAGAATGCTTGCCTTGCATGTGGCCAGCCCAACTTCAATCCCCAGCATGCCATGTGGTCCCCCTTACCCTCTTGGGAGTGATCCCTAAGTGTAGAGCCAGGAGCAAGCCAGGAGTACTACCTGATGTGCAGCCCTCAAAAAAATAATAATAAATTGCTCCATAAAAATGCCTCTTAACACAGAAACTTTCCAAACCACCCAATCAAGCGTGTGCTGCTTCAACCTAGAATGTGGAAAGATGGTCTACAGCTGAATCTAAAGAAAATTATGTTCATGAAAAATGAACTAGTTCCAGAGGCCCCATTCACTCTCAATGGAACAAACATCTCTGAATGCAGCAGTTATGTGTACCTAGGTCGAGAAATCAACATGATGAACGACCTAAAACCTGAGCTGCGCAGGAGGAAGAGAGCGGCATGGAATGCCTTCAAAGGCATCGAAGAGGGTCGGAGCGATGGCCCAGCGGTAGGGCGCGTTTGCCTTGCATGCGGCCGGCCTGTGCCTGCCCGGGTTCGATCCCTGGCATCCCATATATGGTCCCCTGAGCACCGCCAGGAGTAATTCCTGAGTGCAGAACCAGGAGTAACCCCTGAGCATTGCCGGGTGTGACCCAAAAAAGCAAAAAAAAAAAAAAGGCATCAAAGAAATAGCTAAAAGGACAAAGAACCTCCGGCTCCGGGCACATCTCTTTGACTCCACCATTCTCCCTGCATTAACATACGCCTCAGAGACCTGTGCCCTACGAAAGCAGGATGAGAATGCTATTCGGGTCTCCCAGAGAGGAATCGAAAGAGCTATGGTTGGAATATCATGCCTCACTCAAGTGAGAGAAGGAATCCGGAGTTCTGACCTCCATCGCTATTCCAGAATCAGGGATGCTGTCTCGCTTGCCAAGGCATCGAAAATCAGATGGGCTGGACATGTAATGCGATTTGGAGATGACCGCTGGACTAGAGCCAGTTACCGACTGGATCCCACGGGATGTCAAAGATCACGTGGGCCGCCCACCTACAAGATGGTCAGACTTCCTTGTCAAGACTCTGAAGGAACGGGTTTGAGGCTCTTCGCATTCCTGAATCAACCAGATGCCATTGGGCTACACTGGCACATGATAGGGTCCAATGGAAATGTTACTGGCGCCCGCTCGAGCAAATCAATGAATAACGGATTCAAGTGATCAAGTGATCAAGTGAACACAGAAACGTTAGAGAAACTCATCTCCACTAACTTTAAAAAAGAACACAGACACGCCTATTCCTAGCAAAGAAAGATGAACGGCTTTTGGAACAGGCTGGTTTTAGAGGCATCACAGTATGTGACATGGCCCTGGGCACAGATCCCAGCCTGACTGGGGGCTGGAGTGAGAAAATAGAAGGAAGAACACCAGAAGATGATCCTGGAGGAGAGAAGGGAAATATTCAGCTGGGCAGATTTT
>JAJIBD010005859.1:0-42457 GCA_021461705.1 Cryptotis parvus | reverse complement strand
AAATAGAATCAGAAGTGAAAACGGGGACATCACAACAAAAACCACAGAAATTCAAAAGATCGTCAGAGATTACTATGAAAGCCTGTATGCCACGAAACAAGAGAACCTAGAAGAAATGGACAAATCCCTGAATTCCTATAGCTTCCCAAGTCTGCAACAAGAAGATTTGGAATACCTCAACAAACCTATCTCCATGGAGGAAATAGAATCGGTAACTAAAAGTCTCCCCAAACACAAAAGCCCAGGTCCAGATGGATTAACCAGTGAATTCTACAAAACCTGTAAAGAGGACCTACTCCCAATTCTTTTTAAGCTCTTCCGGCAAATTGAAGAAACAGAAACACTCCCAAATAGCTTTTATGAGGCACATATTACCCTGATACCCAAAGCAGACAGAGATGTCACAAAAAAGGAAAACTACAGACCAATCTCCCTGATGAATACAGATGCTAAGATCTTCAACAAAATACTGGCAAATAGAATCCAAAGAGTCATCAAAAAGATTATACACCATGACCAAGTGAGATTCATCCCGGGAATGCAAGGATGGTTCAACATCCGCAAGTCAATCAACATAATACATCATATCAACAAAAAAGAAAAAGAAAAAACCATATGATCATATCAATAGATGCAGAGAAGGCATTTGACAAGATTCAACACCTGTTCATGATAAAAGCTCTCCGTAAAATGGGGATTGAAGGAACCTTCCTCAAGATAATCCAGGCCATCTACTACAAGCCCACAGCAAGCATCATTCTCAATGAGGAAAAACTGAAAGCCTTCCCCTTAAGATCAGGGACAAGACAAGACTGCCCACTCTCACCACTTCTATTCAATATAGTACTGGAAGTACTTGCCATAGCAATCAGGGAAGAAAAAGACATTAAGGGCATCCAGATAGGAAAGGGAGAAGCCAAGTTATCACTATTTGCAGATGACATGATATTATACCTGGAAAACCCAAAACTCTCTCCTAAGAGGTTCCTAGAAATAATACATTCCTATAGTAGAGTATCAGGGTACAAAATCAATACCCAAAAGTCAATGGCCTTCCTATATGCAAACAGCGAAAGAGAAGAAAGGGACATTAAAGAAACTATCCCATTCACAGTTGCGCCGCAGAAAATCAAATACCTAGGAATCAGTTTGACAAAGAATGTAAAGGATCTCTACAAAGAAAACTACAAAACGTTATTTCAGGAAATAAAAGAAGACCTGAGGAAATGGAGACACATTCCTTGCTCATGGATTGGAAGGATTAACATTATCAAAATGGTAATACTCCCTAGAGCTTTATACAGATTCAATGTGGTCCCTATAAAGATACCCATGATGTTCTTCAAAGAAATTGAACAAACACTCCTGAAATTTGTATGGAATAATAAAACCCCATGAATAGCTAAAGCAATCCTTGGGAAAAAGAAGATGGGAGGTATCACTTTCCCCAACCCTCAAGCTCTACTACAGAGCAGTTGTAATTAAGACAGTGTGGTATTGGTATAGAGACAGACCCGTAGACCTACGGAATAGAACTGGGTATCCTGAAACACACTGTCAAATATACAACCACTTAATCTTTGATAAAGGAGCAAAAAATATTAATTGGAGCAAAGAAAGCCTCTTCAACAAATGGTGCTGGGAAAACTGGGCAGCTACTTGTAAAAAAAATGAACTTAGACCTCCTTCTAACGCCATGCACAAAAGTCAGATCAAAATGGATTCTAGATCTCAACATCAGACATGAATCTATAAGGCACATCGAAGAAAACATAGGAGAAACGGCTCTACGACATCGAAACGAAAAGTATCTTTAAAGATGACACACCACTGACCAAGCAAATGGAAGCAAAGATAAACAAATGGGATTATATCAAATTGAAAAGCTTCTGCACCTCAAAAGAAACGGTAACCAAGATACAAACACAATCCACAGAGTGGGATAGGATATTCACCCAATACCCATCTGACAAGGGGTTAATATCAGGCACTGGTAGCACTCCACAAGAAAAAAACAGCCAACCCCATCAAAAAATGGGGAGAAGAAATGAACAGACGCTTCCAAAAAGAAGAAATTCGAATGGCCGAAAGCCATATGAAAAACTGCTCCTCATCTTTAATCATCAGGGAGATGCAAATCAAAACAACAATGGGGTACCATCTCACACCACAGAGACTGGCACACATCCAAAACAGCAAGGAACAACCGGTGCTGGCGTGGATGTGGGGAAAAAGGGACTCTGATCCACTGTTGGTGGGAGTGCCGACTTGTCCAGCCCTTTCGGAAAACAATATGGGCATTCCTACGAAAACTAGATGTTGAGCTCCCTTTTGATCCAGCAATAGCACTCCTGGGAATATACCCGAGAGACTGAAAAACACATGGCAGAAACACTGTCTGTACTTCTTTATTCATCTCTGCGCTATTCACTATAGCTAGAACCTGGAAACAACCTAAAAGCCTGAGAACAGAGGACTGGCTAAAGAAACTGTGGTTCATCTACACTATGGAATACTATGCGGCTGTCAGAAAAGATGAAATTATGAAATTTACCTGCAAATGGTTGGACATGGAGACTATCATGCTGAGTGAAATTAGTCAGAAGGAAAAGGACAGATATAGAATGACTGCATTCATTAATAGGTCATAAATAGATACCAGTGCTTTACTAAATATGGGAAATGGTAATGACAGATTAAAACTCACCATTGAGTAAAAAAGAGGCAGAGAGATGCAGAGACAGAGAGACAGAGAGAAAGAGAGGAAACTGGGGTACCTGCTATTAAGGCAGCATGGGGTGGAGCAGGAGGGGGTGGGGTACATTGGTGGTGGAAATGGGGCACTGGTGGAGGGATGGGTGCTGGTATACTGGCTTACCAAGAACCAATTATGATCACCTTTGTAATTGTATGTTCCACTGTGGTATAAAAAAAATTTAAAAAAAAAACTCACCATTGAATATACACAAAGAGACTTAAGTGATAAACTCTAAATATATGCAGGGCTAGCCACAATGTGTAAAAGAGGAGGGAGAGAGATGCAGAGACAGAGAGAGAGACAGAGAGAGAAAGAGAGGAAACTGGGGTACCTGCTATTAAGGCAGCCTGGGGGTGGGCGGGCAGGGGGGTGGGGTATATTGGTGGTGGAAATGGGGCACTGGTGGAGGGATGGGTGCTGGTATACTGTATTACCAAGAACCAATTATGAAACACCTTTGTAATTGTATGTTTCACGGTGGTATAATAAAAAAATTTAAAAAAATGAAAAGACAAAATTTGAATTAATGAGACATTTTCCCATACAAATAGCACACAATTTACTTAAGCAGGTCTGCTTGCTCAGGCAGCATCCAGTCAAGTTTCCACAGACAAAGCTTTCTCTGAGGAAGATTTTTTTTTTCTTTTTGGGTCACACCTGGCAATACTCAGGGGTTACTCCTGGCTCTTCACTCAGGAATTATTCCTGGAGGTGCTCAGGGGACCATATGGGATGCTGGAGATCGAACCCGGGTCTGCTGCGTGCAAGGAAAACACCCTACCCGCTGTGCTTTCTCTCCGGCCCCAACTCTGAGGAAGTTCTATCACCCTCAGAGCCAGATGAGGCTCCTGAGACTAGCAGTGAGGCCACACCTCTCTCTGTGGCTACAAGGAGCTCCTGTAATGCTGGGGTCTGGTGCAGAGGGACACACACACACACACACACACACACACACACACACTGGACACACACACACACACACACACACACACTGGACACAGCCCTGGGCTTCTGTGGATGCCCGATCTTAGGCTGTACCCCAGAAGGGAGACTAAGGGGGAAGAAGACAGGCAGGTCCTCACAGGGATCTCAGGGCCCACGGCTCGCCACCCAGCTTGCAGGCCTCTGCAGGGCCACCTTGGTGGCGGCGCTCAGTGCCATGCCCGGCTTGTGCAGGGTCTGCACACACACACACTGGCTGGGCACGGGGCAGTCGGAGCTCGGGTATTTTTTTCACTTAATATTTTATTATACCACCGTGAGATATACAATTGCAACGTTGTTCATGTTTGGAGGTTTCGGTCACACAGTGTTCCAGCACCCCGCCCTCCACCAGTGCCCATTTCCCACCACCAATGTCGCCATTCCCTCCCCCTCCCATAGCCTGCCTCCATGGCAGGTTCTTTATTTCTTTTCTCTCTCCCTGTCTCTCTTTTGCATTCTCTTACATATTGTGGGTTGCAACATACACTTAGAGGCATCATGGGCATTTTTTACCTGTATTTAATGCTCAGTTCTAGGTTGGCTTTAGCCCTTTCGACATTTATTCACACATGATCCCTTCTCTGTCTTACCTAACCTCTGACTCCCACACATTTGTGGTAATTTCCACTTTTCGTAAGACATCCTGGTCCACATTTCACCTGACATTGGATTTTGGTATCATAATATGTATATATGTATTTATGTCATGCAAATAAATGCAGTCATTCTATATCTCTCTCTTTCCTTCTGACTAATTTCACTCAACATGATATTTTCCATGTCCATCCATTTATTTTTTTTTTTTTTTTGCTTTTTTGGGTCACAGCCGGAGATGCTCAGGGGTTGCTCCTGGCTCTGCACTCAGGAATTACTCCTGGCGGTGCTCAGGAGACCATATGGGATGCTGGGGATCTAACCCAGGCTGGCACAGGCCGGCCGCGAGCAAGGCAAAACGCCCTACCCGCTGGGCTACTCGCACCAGCTCCCCATGTCCATCCATTTATAGGCAAATTTCATAACTTCATTTTTCCAAACAGCTGCATAGTATTCCATTGTGTAGATGTACCACAGTTTCTTTATCCAGTCATCAGTTCTCGGGCATACTGGTTGTTTCCAGGTTCTGGCTATTGTGAATAGTGCTGCTATGAAAATAAAAGTGCGAATGGTGTTTCTGCTCTGTGTTTTAGCTCAGGTATTTCTTAATGGAGTCATAGTAGCTCTTCTGGCTGGATGGCAGGATACACATCACCTAAGGGGCGACATAGGGAAGCAGCCTCTCAGCAGAGCTCTGCCGCAAGGCAGAGGAACAGGCAGGAACAGGCTCTCTGGTGCAGGCTCTTCCCAGCAGCAGGCATCCTGAGCCTGAGGGACACTCTACGGGACATCACAGGTGAGCAGTTCCTTACCCCAGGACTGATCAGCACAGGGAGGAAAGGAAGAACTTTCTAGCTGGTGGGACTGCACAGGAATTAGGCTCTTGCCTGCACGTGGCCAACTCAGTTCATCCCTGGTACCACCAGCAATGGCGCCCAAACATAGTGCCGGGGGGTAAACCCGAGCACTGCAGGGAAAAAAGACTGAGTTGGATCCCCAGAGATGCTCTATCTGCAGAGCAGCCGGGAGGGTGAAAGCTCTCACGTGACTCTCTGCCAAGATCAACTCCAGTCATACTCTAGGGAAGCTTCCCCCAAACCTACGAGAGTTTCCTGTGGAATCCCTGCTCTGTGCCCTGAGCTCTCTACAAAGTCAGCCTCTACACACACACACACACACACACACACACACACAAATACACACACAGACACATAGTCACAGACACACACACTCAGACACACACACCACACATGCACATACACAAAACAAACACATACACACACCACACATGCACACATATGCACATATACAACACAGACACACACACACAACACACATGACATACCTACACCACACTTAATCTGTACCATACACTGCCCCCAACACCATGCTCACACTGCACCACACACAAACACACTAGGGCTGAGACCGCTCTGGGCCTCCCACAAGGAGGCGCAATGCAGTAGAAATTGGCTCTCAGGAAGCTGAAACTGACCTGAGGGCAAGAAGCTGTCAGGAGGCAGGAAGCTGGCATGGGGCCTTAAAAGACAGAAAAATATATGTCCCCCTGGGCCCTCAAGAACTGAGATGCAGGGCTGGAGCGATAGCACAGCAGGTAGGGCGTTGGCCTTGCACGGCCGACTTGGGTTTGATTCCCTGGCATTCCATATGGTCCCCGATCGCCGCCAGGGAGTAAATCCTGAGTGTAGAGCCAGGAGTAACCTCTGACCATTGCTGGGTATGACACCCCCACCCCCAAAAAAAAAACAAAAAAAAAAAAAAAAACACCGAGATGCAGGGTGTCCTGTTACAGGATGAGGGGAGAGTCAACTAATCTTAACCTTGAATGAAAAGATAATGCAAACAACAGGGAAAATACACAGGCTTCTAAAGGCTGTTATAAGGATAACATTCAGTACTTAAAAGTTAATATTAGAACTATGGTACGGAAATAAAATGTCATTAAAATACTAAGGTTGGGCCGGAACAATAGTCCAGAGGGTAGGGCATTGGCTTTGTCCGAAGCCAACCCGGGTTTGATCTCCAGCATCCCAGAGGTCCCGTTCGGACACCTAAAAGCCTAGGCCTCTGCATCTGTTCTGGATTGCCTCCTGCCGGTTACTTCATAGATAGGGGGATAGTCTGAATGTGGCAGTTTTATCTGACCATGTATTCTGTACTGGCTGGTATAAATATTCTCTCATGCTACCACAATCATCGTGGGACTACCTAGATCTTACCAGCATATTTGCCTGGCCACGTTGGATCTCTAAGTAATTAGACCAGAGAGAAATGCTGTTTGCCTCCAAGCAAGCAAGCATGGCTCCCTGATAACTCAAAGGCAACTAAATTACAAAACTACCGTGAAGTAGACAAGACTCTTGTGAAGGCTTGGAGAAATATTTAACTGACATTAGTATTAGTCTTTGATACAGAGACATGCCATCTCAGAAACCCCCTTCTCTACCCTATAAAGGCATTTCCAAGCAGATCTTGGCTCAAGTCATTAGGTGAGGTGCTGGGAGAAATTACCTGAGGGCATTTGATTCTTCCTGCCAGGGGAAGTTACATTTAGCTTATAGGTTCTCCCAGCTCTGCTAGGAGGCTTTTAATTAGCTCTGGGTCCTTGTAAACAACCAGATGGTCTCTTGAAGTTGCTACATTCTATGGAGCTGTTTTCTCTTTTTTCACCTCTAGATAGCCCAGCCCAGAATGGGCTGGGCTGGGAGTTTGGGCGGATTTCTAGCTATAAAATAAGCTGCAAGAAGAAAGAATCTCTTCTTCCCCCTCCCTTTTGCCATTTGGGCTTCCCTTGGTGTTTTGCTTCTCCGTCTCTCTCCATTCTCTGTTGGGTCTCAACAGGTGGTGGCAGCCATCTTGGCCTACATCTGGCTGGGGCCTAGCTGGGAACCCAGAGTCCGGAGATTTTCCCTGCTCTGGATTGTATATTGGAACCTGTGGTAGTAAAGCCCTTTTTTAAAAAAAACAAAAAAAAACATTTTATTATACCACCGTGAGATATACAATTACAACGTTGTTCACGTTTGGAGGTTTCGGTCACACAGTGTTCTAGAACCCCACCCTCCACCAGTGCCCATCACCCACCACCCATGTCCCCAATTCCCTCCCCGTTCCATGTTCTGCCTAAATGGCAGATTCTTTATCTTCTCTCTCTCTCTCTCTCTCTCTCTCTCTCTCTCTCTCTCTCTCTCTCTTCCTTCTCCTACACTTTGTGGGTTGCACTACATACACTTAGAAGCCATCATTTGCATTTTTTGCCTGTATTTAATGCTCAGTTCTATGTTGGTATCAGACCTTTTGACATTTATTCACACATGTTCCCTTCTCTATCTTACCTAACCTCTGACTCCCACGCACTTGTGGTAATTTCCACTTTTGGTAAGATCACCTGGTATATTTATGTCATGCAAATAAATGCAGTCATTCTATGTCTCTCTCTTTCCTTCTGACTAATTTCACTCAACTTGATTCTTTCCATGTCCATCCATTTATAGGCAAATTTCATAACTTCATTTTTCCTGACAGCTGCATAGTATTCCATTGTGTAGATGTACCACAGTTTCTTTATCCAGTCATCAGTTCTCGGGCATACTGGTTGTTTCCAGGTTCTGGCTATTGTGAATAGTCCTGCTATGAAAATAAAAGTGCGGATTGTGTTTCCGCTGTGTGTTTTTGGCTTCCCAGGGGTATATTCCCAGGAGTGGTATGGCTGGGTCAAAGGGGAGCTCAATTTCTAGTCTTTGGAGGAATGTCCATATTGTTTTCCAGAAAGGTTGTACAAGTCGACATTCCCACCAACAATGTATGAGAGTCCCCTTTTCCCCGCATCCACGCCAGCACTTGTTGCTTTTACCCTTTTGGATATGGGCCAGTGTCTGTGGTGTGAGGTGATATCTCATTGTTGTTTTTGATTTGCATCTCTCTGATGATTAGTGATGATGAGCATTTTTTCATATGCCTTTTGGCCATTCGAAGTTCTTCCTTGTCAAAGATTCTGTTCATCTCTTCTCCCCAATTTCTAATGGGGTTGACTGTTTTTTTTCTTATATAGCTGTACCAGTGCCTGATATATCCTGGATATTAACTCCTTATCATTGGGTGAATATTCTTTCCCATTCTGTGGACTGTCTTTCTATCTTGGTCACTGTTTCTTTTGAGGTGCAGAAGCTCTTCAGTTTCATGTAGTCCCATATGTTTATATTTTCTTCTAGTTTCTTTGTTAATGGTGTTTCACCTTTGAAGATGTCTTTAGCTTCAATGTCGTGGAGGGTTTTTCCTATATTTTCTTCAACCCACTTTATGGAATCAGGTCTGATATTGAGATCTTTAATCCATTTTGATCTGATTTTTTGTGCAAGGTGTTAGACACAGGTCCAAATTCATTTTTTTTACATGTAGCTGTCCAGTTTTCCCAGCACCACTTGTTGAAGAGGCTTTCCCTTACTCCAGTTTGGACTCTTTTGCACCTTTATCAAAGATTAACTGATCATGTCTTTGAGGGTGGGTGTCAGGATACTCAACTCTATTCCATAGGTCCACAGGTCTGTTTTTATTCCAGTACCACGCTGTTTTAATGACTGCTGCTTTGTAGTACAGTTTGAGGTTAGGAAAGGTGATGCCTCCCATCTTCTTCTTCCCAAGGACTGCTTGATAGTAACGCCCTTTTTAAAACTGCATCGGATTCCTGAGTCTTCATTCCCCCCCCCCCGGCCGGAGGTAGAAGGGAACTTCGCTTCCGGACACTGTCGGGGACCCCGGCAGTGCTCCGACATCTGGCGCCCAACTGGGTGGGCACGACAAACATTGCCTGGTCTGATCACCGTCGGACAGAGATCATCTGCCTCCGAACCGTGAGTAACATGATGGATATCTCGTGGTATAGATACATTGTATCTTTTTATTGGGTCAGAACCATACATAGCCCAGTTAATGAAGTTCCTTTTTGGGAACTACTTTATCCTTTTTTACAAATCTTCTGGGTCCTTGTGATTCTTAAACTGTACCTCTGCATGAGGGCAATGTTTCATAGAGAGAGGGAGGAACGTAATAGATTGAATGCAACCTTAAGGGATGAGATTTGCTCAGAGATGAAAGAAATGAGTGAAAATAATAAAATTACAGGTAGACTGGTCTTAAAGCTTGAGGACAGACTTATTAAACAGAGTTTAAAATTCGAAAAGAAATTAGAAGAACAGGATTTAAAATTTGAATAGAAATTAGAAGATCAGGAAAGCAAAATTATTAAACAGGAAAAAAAATTAGAAGATCAGGATTTAAAATTTGAGGAAAGGGGCCAGAGTGATAGCCCCAGCGGGTAGGGTGTTTGCCTTTCACGCGCCGGCTCAGGCCAGCATGGGTTCGATCCCGGCATCCCCTATGGTCCCCTGAGCACCTCCAGGAGTAATTCCTGAGTGCAAAGCCAGGAGCAACCCCTGAGCATTGCCGGGTGTGACCCAAAAAAGCAAAAAAAAAAAAAAATTTTTTTGAGGAAAAATTAGAAAAACAGGAGAGTAAAATTATTAAACAGGATTCAAAAATTAAAGGAACAGAAATATAAAATTCCTAAACTGGATTCAAAATTTGAGGCAAAATTTGAGGAACAGGAAAGCAAAATTATTAAACAGGATTTAAAATTTGAAGTAAAGTTTGAAGAGCAGAAGAAGGATATCAGTAAGATAAGCACCAACTTAGAGGGAGAAATTGACAAACAGAGGGTTAGAATTGAGGGACAGAAAGAAGAGGTCTGGAAGTTAGATATAAGATTAAAAGAAAAAAAGAAGAAATATATAGGGAACTTGGGAACTTAAACCAAGAAATGGATGTGTTACGCAGGGAGATTTCTGATTTCATAGCTTACCAATCAGGGAATAGCACATACCCGATTCTGAGGCGTAACCCAACTAAAAGCCATCTGCAAACACGCCCTAAGGCTGTAGACTTGAAGAAGGTGTATACATATCCGGCAAAAAAATCTAAAAAGAGTTCTGAAAAGAGTTCTAATGCGGCTCACAACTTAGAGGAGGAACAGGGAAGCCCAAAGGAGGCAGGCTTTCAAACTGAAAACCTCCCCGAGTTACTACCTTCCAAGGGGAAGATGCTCCTCTGACGGATACTACAAGCTCTGATGGGGAAGAATGGGAGGAACAGGTTAGCTCGTGCAGGCCCCAAGAGCCTTGCAGTTCCTGTGGTGGTCAATCTAATAATAATCAAAGAGCAAAGCCCAGCAATCTTTCTCATGACCAACCTAAAACCAAAGAAAACCAATTTATGAAGAATTGAGTATTGAGTCAATAGCCTCATTCAGGAAGGCTTGTGACAAGTTTGGAATAGCAAGTCCTTATTCTCTAAAATATTTAGCTGATTGGAGCCAAAGAAAAGAGCGGGTGTTGTCAGACTTTGAAATGGTAGCCCGTACTTGTCTGACCGATTCATAGTTCACACAATGGCAAATGTGGTATGCAGATGGGGTTAACACGAATATTGACACTTTATGAGAATCTGGCCATAATGTAACTTTTTGCCATGCTGAAAGGTGAAGGTGAATGGCAAAAGAAAGAAAAAACAAGTAATATTACCTGAAACTGTTTTAAAATGTGTTCGGGATACAGCATTAAAAGCATGGGAAAGAGTAGATGCCGACCCAGAATATCTAAGTAGCTGTACAAAAATTTACCAGGGTCCTAATGAACCGTACTTTGATTTTATTGGGAGATTAGGTCAGATAATCAACAGACAGGTTCAAGACCCATCTTCTCGACAAACCCTAAAACGAACCTTAGCATATGAGAACGCTAATCAAAATTGCGGAGCAATACTACATAGTATTAAGGATAAGGAAGACCTCATGGGATATCTAAAGGCCTGTAAAAATGTCGGTTCAGCCTCCTATGGAACACAGAATGTTTTAGAGGCTTATCCCATACAGCAGGAGAATCAGGATAGGGGTGAAATGTCAGAACAGCTTCAGGGAGAGAAACAATAATCCTCAAAGGATAAACAATGATCAGAGAAACTATGCTAATAATTGCAACTCCACCCCTCGGAGGGCCCCACCTGGACCATGCCCAAGGTGCAGAAAGGGAAAACATTGGGCCAGAGACTGTCGGTCTTGGAGGCGAAGTCAGCCTCAGGCTTCATCTGGACAGATAACCTGTTTAAATGCAGAGGGAAGGGGGCACACCCGTAGAGATTGCCCATCTCCTAGAACTATCAATACAAGGCAACATCCTAATAATCCCTTTATGGGAAATGTTACATGGACCCCCTCCCAGGTTCCACAAGCTCCGCAGGCTCAAATAACATCTATGCCTCCCCCAAATGCAGGAAACTGGGTGGGGGCCAGCCCCAGGCCCAGCTGAATCCAGGGGCACTCTCGTTCATTCCACCTGCCCAGTATCCTCCGAATCAGAATCCACAAAATTACAGTCAATAAATACTCTCTGGCCTACCCCATCAGGCAATGGCAGTCTCAATATTCCCTGCCCTAAGACTGTCACAATATACCCAAGTCAAGATCCTTACATGCTAAAAACAGGGATAAAAGGACCTGCTCCCCAGGTAGTATGGGTTTAATTCAGGGGAGCGATTGGCTGAAATTTAAGGGAATTAAGCTGCATTTCGGACTTCTGGATCCTGAATCTCATGGAGATATAATACTGTCAATCTCTATGCCAACTAAATGGACTTTTAAAAAGGGGGAACCGCTTGCTAAACTATTATTATTTTTTGAGGATCCGTCTAGTCAGTCCGAACACCCTAGAACTGGTGGCTTAAACAGTACCAACCCTTCTGCCAACTTCATTGTTGGTTATACAGCCACACAGAACCAAGCCCACCAGCCACCTGCTAACTATCTAGTTGGGTACACTACCAGAATTTCGCAGGCCAAGAGGCCGATTATACCCATTGAAATTTATAAAAGGGAATTCAAAGGCATGTTGGATACAGGGGCAGACATATCCATAATCTCCACCAAGTATTGGCCCTCTAACTGGGCCCTAAAGAAAGTGTCCCATAGCCTGAGTGGGGTAGGCAACATCTCCTCTTCCCTTCTCCAACAGAGTGCGAGATGGCTGCCGTGTATTGGCCCTGAAGGGAACGTAGCCATGGTCCAGCCTTATATAGCTGCTCTGCCTTTAACTTTATGGGGTCGAGACATGCTGGAGCAGTGGGGGGGGCAGTAATTCACATACCTCGTCCGATTCCCCATCGGGCACCTGTTCCAGCTCTCCATAATAAGCCTAACACAGGGAGTAACCCTTTTTAATTGGGGCCGCTGTGGTTAAGCGCCCACCACCTATCTGTATTCAGTGGAAGTCTGACAAACCTATATGGACACCACAGTGGCCCCACAATATCAAAAAGTTAGAGGTGCTAACAAAT
Source organism: Cryptotis parvus (assembly GCA_021461705.1). Taxonomy (NCBI): domain Eukaryota; kingdom Metazoa; phylum Chordata; class Mammalia; order Eulipotyphla; family Soricidae; genus Cryptotis; species Cryptotis parvus. The sequence continues at coordinate 29,718 of JAJIBD010005859.1, read as the reverse complement.
CTAGTGGAAGAACAGCTGAATTTAGGACATATTGAAGAAACGTTTTCAGAATGGAATTCTCCTGTTTTTGTGATACAGAAAAAATCAGGCAAATGGCGTTTGCTGATTGACTTAAGGAATGTAAATTCTACTATGGTCCCCATGGGAGCCCTGCAACCTGGGCTCCCCTCTGGAGGCAGCTATTCCTAAAGATTGGCCACTAATTATCATAGATTTAAAAGACTGCTTTTACAGCATACCTATCCACCCAGATGATCGGAAAAGGTTTACATTTTCAGTCCCTTCTATTAATCATAATGGCCCTTTACGTAGGTTTCAATGGCCAGTATTGCCCCAAGGGATGACTAATTCACCTACGATGTGTCAACACTTTGTTTGATGAGGTTTTGCGACCCATTCGTGCTAAATTTCCTGGTGCATACATCATCCACTACATGGATAATATCCTGCTAGCTTGTGATAATTTCAGAGATCTCCAGAAATTATATAATGATGTAATGACAGTTTTACCAGAGGCTGGTTTACAAGTAGCTACGGAAAAAAAATCCAGATGCAGCCTCCATATGAATATTTGGGCTATGCTCTTGACCGCACTACAGTGCGTCCTCAAAAAATTTCCATTAGTCAAAAAAGGCTCAAAACCTTGAATGGTTTTCAAAAACTGCTGGGAGATATCAACAAGGTATGCCCATCCCTTGGGATTCCTAACTGTGAGCTCAGTAACTTGTTCCACACCCTTAATGGTGATCCTGCTTTAAATAGCCCAAACAGCTAACTCCTAAAGCTCAGAAGGGCCTGGGGCCGGAGGCGATAGCCCAGTGGATAGGGCGTTTGCCTTGCATGTGGCCAGCTCATGCCGGCATGGGTTCGATCCACGGCATCCCGTATGGTCCTCCGAGCACCACCAGGAATAATTCCTGAGTGCAGATCCAGGGAGAAACCCCCGAGCATTGCCGGGTGTGACCCAAAAAGCATATGGTCCCCCCGAGCACCGCCAGGAGAAATTCCTGAGTGCAGAGCCAGGAGAAACCCCTGAGCATTGCCGGGTGTGACCCAAAAAGCAAGAAAAAAAAAGAAGGAACTAGACTTTTCATGGATCGGCTTCAAAAATCTTACCTCTCCAGATTTAATCCCGGAGAAAAGGTATGGTTATTGGTCTTCAACACTCCCGAGTCTCCAACTGCTGCTATAGCCCAATTATCTGGACCGTTAGAATGGGTTTACTTACATAACAAGCAGAATCATACTGCTACACCTTACCTTGAGATGATAGCCAACCTTATAATTAAGGGAAGAACAAGAACCCAAGTATTACTTGGACATGATCCCCATGTAATTGTACTACCTGATCCTAAAAAGAAATTGAAGCTGTTTTACCACTCAGTGAAATCCTTCAGAGAGCTTTAGCAGATTTTTCAGGAGAAATATCTTATCATTACCCAGCTGGAAAAACCTGGGAATCTCTGAAAAGGACACCTTTTGTAATTTCCACCATTGTCCGTTCCTCTCCCATTCCTGATGCTCCAGTGTATTATATTGATGGCTCCTCATCAGGAAGGGGTGGAATTACAGGTCCTTCATTGACCACTACTGTGCATACAAATTATAAATCTGCCCAACAAGTGGAACTCGTCACCCTGATACATTTACTATCCCATGTATCTGGCCCGTGTAATGTGGTGAGTGATTCTGCATATGTAGTTGGTTTATTTCCTGGAATTGTCACTGCTTCTTTAAATGCCCATAATCCTATAATTCAGGAGCTGCTCCATAAACTACAATATCTCCCCGAAAAAGAACACTCCCTTATATACATCTCCCACATTCGTTCTCACAGCCGACTCCCGGGCCTATGGTTCGAGGAAATGAAACAGCAGATCTCTTGGCAGCACCAGTATTTAAGTCAGCTGAGGAAGAGCACCAGACTCTACATACAAATGCCCGCTGCCTTCATGTACACCATGGCATCCCATGGAGACAAGCTAGACAAATTGTCCACAACTGTTCTGTCTGTGCTCCTTTACATTGTACATCTCATGTGGCAGAAGCAAATCCTAGAGGTTTACAGACAAACCAATTGTGGCAGATGGATATAACTCATACCAACTTATTTCCCAACAAACCTTTCCTTCATGTGGTCATTGATACATATTCTTGGTTCATATGGGCTATTCCTATGACGTCTGAAAGAGGTAAATCTGTTTGTTCATTTTTACTCCAGTGCTTCTCCATCATGGGTGTTCCCCATACCATAAAAACAGATAACGGTCCTGCTTACGCCAGCAAAACCTTCAAATCCTTTTGTGAGGAATGGCAGATCAAACATATTACAGGAATTCCATATAATCCACAAGGACAAGGAATTGTTGAACGTGCTCACAGAACGCTTAAAACTCAGTTATTAAAGCAACGAAAAACAAGTATGCCTCCAATGGATTCTTTATCTTTAACATTATTCACCTTAAATTTCTTAAATTTAAGGTGACCAGCCCATCACATCCCGGATCATCGACACCCACTCTGCAGCAGTTTTTTTTCCTCAATCTGGCCCAGGTATGCTGGTCCAGAGACTCTCAGACATGGGGCAGAGCTTTTCCTTGCTCTCCCTGTGCCCAGCCGTTCATGGCGCAGTCGGGAGGCATGGCGGTTTCTAGCCCTGGCCCACCACCCCGGCAGAGCCTCACAACAAGCCAGACGACCCCCCCACTCCATGGGCGCCGTCATTTTCCACATTTGGACTTCCCTCTCGTCAGAACTCCACCCAGCAGACCAGCCCATCACAGCCCGGCTCACGCGGCCGCTTGGCGCGCTTATTCATCATTATATGCTTTATTTGGAGGTGTTTAAAAGAGTATGCCTCCCACACGGCAAGCCTGGCAAGCTGCTCGTGTTGTATTTGATATGCCAAAAACCAGTAACAATTATATTAGGCCATTCCCATGACCTAATATAATGGTTTGAGGCTCTTTATGTTCCTGTAGCAAGCTGATGCCCTTGGCTCTACTGGCGTGAGACAGGACATATGGAGATATTACTGGTGCCCGCTCTAGCAAATAGATGATGAATGGGAAGATCGCGATGGTGAAATTTCTTAAATATACCTCAAGGAGATCCCATACTGCAGCTGAACGACACTTTCAAGAAGATATGCAAACTCAAAAAACAGTCAATTCACCTCTCTGGGTGAAAATTGATGATAAATGGATTGCAGGTCACCTCCTCATTTGGGGAAGAGGTTATTCTTTCATTTCTACAGATGATAACCCTGCCAAGAAACTCTGGGTTCCTCTGCTACTTGTTAAGACTAGAATTCTCCAAGAATCAGAAAACAACTAATTCTTTCAATATAAAGTCTTAAATTTTAAATTGCAAGTTGTTGTTTAAACCTCCTGGATTGGTTCATTTTAATAATGATCTTGTTTTGCAGCCTGTTGATCATGGTTCATGTGTAATATCTTGCCTTACAGCATAAATACTTTCTTCCTTATGGAAAAAAAAGGTGGAAAAATGGATGGAATACAAGCATAGTGCTCAATGTCAAAATGTTTCAGGGATTAATGTTAGAGTTTCCTTTTTTAATGTTTTTGCTCAAAGGTATTTGCAGAAAAAGAACTTGGATGCTGCAGATTCCTTCTATGATGCTCGTGGCTTTGGACTCTGATCACAGTGCTCATTACAAAAAGTTTGCTAAATCAGTGAAAAAAGGTTTTTCTAATGCTCTATTCACAGGAAAAGACACATCCTCACCACTATTTGCCGGCTTTATATTCATGAAGCGCTTGATTCGTTACCATTTATCACCCTAGATGGGTCATATATACAGCTGTAATATATTGATCGATCAAATGTGTGTGTGCGTGTGGTGGCCACCATTATGTTTGTGATTAATGTCGTGTCTATGTTTATGTCTCAACTATTCTCAATTTCTGACCACTACAAACCTCTATTAAATCCATCAGCTCTCCTGACCTACTAGACTCATCCATTTTGAATTCATCAATTTTCATACTTCCCTGCTCCACCCGTGTTGGAGCTTCTTTATGTTCTTCTCTCCATCCCAGACTTGAATTCCTTCCAAAGCCTTAAAATCTCTATTTGTGATTAATCTCGAAAAGTGTTTTTGTCTCGCCTAAAATTAAGCTACAGGTACAGTTACCGGTGCCAGTGTTCCCTTGCTGAAGAAGCCTTGCAAGATGCCTGTACCACAGATCCAAACACCTGTTCCAGTGCTCGAGACTCTTGTCCCAGTGTTCCTGAGACCCGATCCAGTGTTCCTGACAATTCAACGAGTTCCTGATCGCTGCTCTCCAGAGACTCATACTCATATGATCACCACTATTGCTGTTCCAGGAGTAACCCCACAGACTTTGTTCCAGACACCTGACTTTACATAAAATATGGCAAATTGACTCTCACAAATTATGGATAGTGCAAACTATAGTCCGTTATAATCAGACAGCTAGAAACACTTCGTCATGAACTTTGCTTTGGGTCCAAACACAAGTTAGGATCCTAAAAGTAACATGTATTATCATTTTGTAATTGGAATTGTTTTTTCTTATCTTAATTTTCTATATGTTACTAAATATTTTTGTACTTTTTCAATTTTTTATAGTAAACTAATCAGGGGAGTTGTTGCAGGACACCTAAAAGCCTAGGCCTCTGCATCTGCCCTGGATTGCCTCCTGCCGGTCACTTCATAGATAGGGGGATAGTCTGAATGTGGCAGTCTTATCTGACCATGTATTCTGTACTGGCTGGTATAAATATTCTCTCATGCTACCACAATCATCATGGGACTACCTAGATCTTACCAGTATATTTGCCTGGCCACGTTGGATCTCTAAGTAATTAGACCAGAGAGAAATGCTGTTTGCCTCCAAGCAAGCAAGCATGGCTCCCTGATAACTCAAAGGCAACTAAAATACAAAACTACCGTGAAGTAGACGAGACTCTTGTGAAGGCTTGGAGAAATATTTAACTGGCATTAGTATTAGTCTTTGGTACAGAGACATGCCATCTCAGAAACCCCTTCTCTACTCTATAAAGGCATTTCCAGGCAGATCTTGGCTCCAGTCATTAGGTGAGGTGCTGGGAGAAATTACCTGAGGGCATTTGATCCTTCCTGCCAGAGGCAAGTTACATTTAGCTTATAGCTTCTCCCAGCTCTGCTAGGAGGCTTTTAATTGGCTCTGGGTCCTTGTAAACAACCAGGTGGTCTCCTGACATTGCTACCCAGGTAGGCAGCTCCCAGAAGCGAAAATCACTGTAAATTCATCAGATGGAGTCAGGGGTCGGCCCTTCCCCCTCCATTTTGTGGAGCCAGGTGGCCCCACCCTGGAATTGCCCAGGGGCGACCAGGCACAGCATGCAGTCTCAAAACGCAGCTGGGGAACCTGGAACACTGATTTCCCCCAGGCTCAGCTGACCATGGGGCTCCAGGAGGACAGATGGGTTTTGGGAGTGGGCCCATCACTACTGGGGAATCCCGGAAGCAGCGAGATGAGACTCGCCCACCACACTAGCCACCACCTTCGCTGTCCGGATGCTGGGATACTGCCTCACCACCAGATTAACTGAGCAAAACCAGTTCGAATCCAGGTAGGCAGCTCCCAGAAGCGGGAATCACTGGGAATTCATCAGATGAAGTCAGGGGTCGGCCCTTCACCCCTCCATTTTTTCGAGACTGGCGGCCCCACTCAACAGCATCCCTGGGCCAACCAGCCATAGCATGCACTGTCAAACGCAGCTGGTAACCTAGAACTCCGGCTTTCCCCAGGCTCAACTGACCTTGGGGCTCCCAGGAGGTCAGATGGGTTTTGGGAGTGGGCCCATCACCTCTGGGGAGTCCCAGAGTCAGCCAGATGGGACTCGCCCACCACATTAGCCACAACTGTCAATATCCAGATGCTGGGATTATACCTCACGACCAGATTATCAGAGCAAAACCATTTTGAGCCCAGGTAGGCAGCTCCCAGAAGTGGGAATCACTGGGAATTCGTCAGATGCAGTCAGGGGTCGGCCCTTCCCCCTCCATTTTTCGAGCCTGGTGACCCCGCTCAGGAGCTTCCCTGGGGCGACCAGCCATAGCATGCAGTCTCAAATGCAGCTGGGGAACCTGGAACTCCGCTTTCCCCAGGCTCAGCTGACCATGGGGCTCCCAGGAGGTCAGATGGGTTTTGGAAGTGGGCCCATCACCTCTGGGGGTCCCGGAAGCAGCCAGATGAGACTTGCCCGCCATACTAGCCACCGCCTTTGCATTCCGGATGCTGGGATACTACCTCACGACCAGATTAACAGAGCAAAACCAGTTCGAGCCCAGGTAGGCAGCTCCCAGAAGTGGGAATCACTGGGAATTCCTCAGATGTAGTCAGGGATCAGCCCTTCCCCCTCCATTTTGTGGAGCCTGGTGTCCCCGCCCAAGAGCTGCCCTAGGGAGACCAGCAATAGCATGCAGTCTCAAACGCGGCTGGGGAACCTGGAACTCCATTTTCCCCAGGCTCAGCTGACCGTAGGGCTCCCAGGAGGACAGATGGGTTTTGGGAGTGGGTCCATCACCTCTGGGGAGTCCCAGAAGCAGCCGGATGAGACTTGCTCACGAAACTAGCTACCACCTTCTCTATCTGGACGTTGGGAAACTACCTCACGACCAGATTAACAGAGTAAAACCAGTTTCAGCCGAGGTAGGCAGCTCCCAGACCAGGAATAAATGGGAATTCTGGGAATTCGTTAGATGGACTCATTGGTTGGCACTTCCCCTCCATTTTTTGAGCCTGGTGGCGCCTCTCAGGAGATACCCTGGGGCGACAAGTCATAGCCTGCAGTCTCAATTGCATCTGGGGAACCTGGAACTTCGATTTCCCCAGAATCAGATGACCATGGAACTCCCAGGAGGACAGATGGGTTTTGGGAGTGGGCTCATCACCTGTGTGGAGTCCCGGAAGCATTCGGATGAGACTAGCCCACAACACTAGCCACAAGCTTAGCTATCCAGACACAGGGATACTACCTCACGACCAGATTAACAGAGCAAAACCATTTCAAGCCCAGGTAGGCAGCTCCCAGAAGCGGGAATCACTGTGGAATTCGTCAAATGCAGTCAGGGGTCAGATGTTCCCCCCTCCTTTTTGTTGAGCCTGGTGGCCCCATCCAGGAATTGCCCTGGGGTGACCAACCATAGCATGCAGTCTCAAACTCGGCTGGGGAACCTGGAACTTCACTTTCCCCAGGCTCAGCTGACCATGGGGCTCCCAGGAGAACAGATGGGTTTCCGGAGTGGACCCATCACCTCTGGGGGTCCCGGAAGCAGCCGGATGAGACTCGACCACCACACTAGCCAACACCTTTGTTCCGGACACTGGGATACTACCTCACGACCAGATTAACAGAGCAAAACCACTTCAAGCCCAGGTAGGCAGCACCCAGGAACGCGAATCACTGGGAATTTGTCAGATGGAGTCAGGGTCGGCCCTTCCCCCTCCATTTTGTCGAGCCAGTAGCCCTGCCTAGGAGCTGCCCTGGGGCCACCGCCATAGCATGCAGTCTCAATCGCGGCTGGGGAACCTGGAACTCCATTTTCCCCAGGCTCAGCTGACTATGGGGCTCCCAGGAGGACAGATAGGTTTCCGGAGTGGGCCCATCACCTCTGGGGGTCCCAGAGGCAGCCGGATGAAACTCGCCCACCACACTAGCCACCAACTTCACTGTCTGGACACTGGGATACTACCTCACGACCAGATTAACAGCACAAACCAGTTCGAGCCCAGGTAGGAAGCTCCCAGAAGCGGGAATCACTGGGAATTCTTCAGATGGAGTCAGGGGTCAGCCCTTCCCCCTCCATTTTGTCGACCTGGGGCCCCACCCAGGTGCTGCCCTGGGGCCACCAGCCATAGCATGCAGTCTCAATCACGGCTGGGGAACCTGGAACTCCATTTTCCCCAGGCTCAGCTGACCATGGGGCTCCCAGGAGAAGTGATGGGTTTTGGGAGTGGGCCCATTAACTCTGGGGAGTCCCGGAAGCACCCTGATGAGTCGAGCCCACCACACTAGCCACCACCTTCGCTGTCCGGACGCTGAGATACTACCTCACCAACAGATTAACAGTGCAAAACCAGTTCGAGCCCAGGTAGGCAGCTCCCAGAAGCGGAAATCACTGGGATTTCATCACATGGAGTCAGGGGTCGGCCCTTCCCCACTCCATTTTGTCAAGCATGGTGGCCCCACCCAAGAGCTGCCCTGGGGTGACCAGCCATAGCATGCAGTCTCAATCGTGGCTGGGGAACCTGGAACTCCACTTTCCCCAGGCTCAGCTGACCATGGGGCTCCCAGGAGGAGACATGGGTTTCGGGAGTGGGCCCTTCACCTCTTGAGAGTCCCAGAAGCAGCCAAATGAGACTCGTCCACCAAATTAGCCACCACCTCTCTGTCCGGACTCTGGGATATACCTCACGACCAGATAAACAGAGCAAAACCAATTTGAGCCCAGGTAGGCAGCACCCAGAAATGAGAATCACTAGAATTCGTCAGAAGGAGTCAGGAGTCGGCCCTTCCCCCTCCATTTTGTCAAGCCTGGTGGTCCCGACCAGGAGCTGCCCTGGGGTGCTAGCCTGCTGAGTCTCACACGTGGGGAACCGGAACTCCGCTTCCGGGTTGCCTGAGGCTCCCGGGGATGTGGGTTCGGGTGGGCCCCTCCCTCGGGGGCGGAGCGCCAGTGGTGTCTCCGCCCCCATCCGGGGGAGGGGGCTTCCTGGGCTTGCCGGGAGCCGCCCTGGGGCGACCAGCCATAGCATGCAGTCTCAAGCGTGCGGCTGGGGAACCTGGAACTCCGCTTTCCCCAGGCTCAGCTGACAATGGGGCTCCCAGGAGGACAGATGGGTTTGGGGAGTGGGCCCATCACCTCTGGGGAGTCCCGGAAGCAGCCAGATGAGACTCAACCACCACACTAGCCACCACCTTCACTGACGCTGGGATGCTACCTTACGACCAGATTAACACAGCAAAACCCGTTCGAGCCCAGGCCCCGCAGTCCATCAAAATAGTGGAAACAGTAATGTCCTTTAATGCACTGCATTCTATGATGTGCAGGATAGTTTGGTGGCAGGGAGAGATAGAGAGGAGAGAAAAGACATACAGAACCCGCCAAATAGTTAAGGTGTGGGAGGGGGAGGGACGTGGGGACATTGGTGACAGGAGATGGGTTCGGGTTAAGGGATGGGTGTGGAACACTCTAGAACCAAAACTCTACATGAGCATCTTGCAATTGTATGTCTAAAAGTGTTGTAATGAAATTTGGGAAAAGAAAAAAAAATAAACTGAGGGAGGCTGGAGCGACAGTAAGTGAGGAGGGGGCTTGCCCTGAGTCCAGATGGCATAGCACCAAGTACTAAGTGAAGTGTCGGGAACGGCCGCCGGGGTCCCCGACAGTGTCAGGGCAGAGGTTCTCTTCTACCTCCGAGGACGCCAGGAGAACAGATGAAAACTCATGAGTCCGGTGCAGTTCCAAAAAATGGCTTTTAATAGTACAAAACTCTTCCACAGGAATCCAATATAATGAACAAACTTTAGCTCTGGTCGGAACTTAGACCATACAAAGAGCCTAAGTCTCCCACCAAAGAGAGAGGGTCTCACCTGAGCTGAGTCTTACCCAGAAGAAGGAGAAAAAGGCCAAAGAGCAAAAAGCCAAAAGCCAAAAGCCACAGGAGCCAAAAGTGAAGGCTGAAGAACCAAAAGGCAAAAGGTGAAACGGCCTCAAGTCAGCCCCTTATATACACCAAAGTAATCCAATCAGGAGGGGCATGTCAACGAAGAATTCTAAACAGAGTGTAGTGCCACACCTTATTGCAGTATAAACAAAGGTTATGCCAAGGACTAAGGAGATTATCTCTTATGTAAAACACTGGAGAGAGAGTAATACATCTTAACTTCATGAGCTTCATGTAATCTAGATGGTACCCACAAAGTCCTTCTTATTATCTGCACCAGGGTGATTCTGAGTATCTTGTTCTCGTGTACTGAAAGGGTCACTCTTGCCTGCTTAGAGCAAACTAGTATGATCCTTCCTATAGTCTTCCTATAGTCTCAGCGTAGCCAGGGTGGTAGTCTCCTGGTAAATTTTAACTGTCCCACGCTGGGTGCAGTGGGTATAAAGAGGAGCTGTGCCCAATCTAGAACACATAGAAGTCTTAGTAGATGTATAAGTCAGAAGTTATTCAATCAAGGTGACTTCTGTAAATGCCACACCCTCTGGCAGTGTTTACATAGAAGAGAGATCTCATTAGAATGAACCTTGGCTTAAATAAGATTAAGCTGGGAGTGAGCAAAACAACAAAACTCCCAGATTAGCTAAACATGTCCTCCAACAGTGAAGGACCATGTATTATAAAAAAAAAAGGAAGAAGCTCATAAGATAAAAGAAGCAGAAAAGCTAGTTCAGATCTATTCTTATGTTAAAGTATGAACTTTAATAAGTCGTGACATGTTTATAGTTCTATTATTTTGTACCCTCTTGCTGTGACAATGGTGCCCTGTTACAGGATGAGGGGAGAGTCAACTAATCTTAACCTTTAATGAAAAGATAATGCAAACAACAGGGAAAATGCACAGACTTCTAAAGGCTGTTATAAGGATAACATTCAGTACTTAAAAGTTAATATTAGAACTACGATAGGGAAATAAAATGTCATTAAAATACTAAGGTTGGGCCGGAACAATAGTCCAGAGGGTAGGGCATTTGCTTTGTAAGAAGCCAACCCGGGTTTGCTCTCCAGCATCCCAGATGGTCCCCCAAACAACGCCAGAGTAATTCTTGAGTGCAGAGCTAGAAGTAACCCCTGAGCATTGCTAGATGTGACCCCAAAAGCAAAAAAAAAAAAATTAAAAACAAATAAATAAATAAACCTAAGTACTAAGGTTAATAGTTTTTGAGTGCTTGGGGAAATACATGACAATCTAAAACAAAAGAATATGTTCTGGCTCCTTTCTAGACTGCTAGATATAAAGAAAAATTAAAATTACATATCAAAACACTACTTATCAACTGAATGTTAGGATTAAAATGTTTCTGGATAGCTCTAAGGAATGCAGCTGGATTCTCTTGTATTTTTATGCTACATAAAAGATGGATTTTGAAGACATTTAATTCCTTTTTTATATCACATATGTTAAGAAGAATAACAATAGAGCCAGATCAATAATATAGAGGGTAGGGGGCTTGCCTTGCACATAGCCAACCCAAGTTCAGGCCCCAGCTCCACATACAATCCCCCGAGTCCCACCACGAGTGATCCCTGAGAACAGAGCCAGGAAAAGACCTGAGCACTATTGGGTGCCAAGAAGCCAGAGCCGAAGGTGGGCACATGCTCCATGCGAGGGGAGCCTGGTCAACTGTCTATGGCCTCTTTGTTAGCCTTTTCCTGCCTTGTTAGCTTGTGCAGCAGACACAGCTCAAGGAAGGAAGTGTGAGGAAGGCGAGGTCTGAGCTGGGAGTGGCTGTGAACAGGAGGGTGAGGCTTCCAGCATGCTGGCTCTGCTTCACATCCACTGATAATCACTCCCTGCTACCAGTGAGGGCTCTGCGTCTCCCCGGGACAGAGAAGCAGTCTCGGTTGCATTTTAACTTATCAAACTATGAAGAGAAACAGGATCAACTTTATAGCTTTGTTAAAGCAGAGATTTTTTTTTCTTTTTTTGGGTGATACCTGGCCATGCTCAGGGATTACTCCTGGCTCTACACTCAGGAATTTCTCCTGATGGTGATCAGGGAACAAATGGGATGCCGGGGATTGAACCTGGGGCTGCTGCATTCAAAAAAAGTCCCCTAACCACAGGACTATCATTCTGGCCCTGACACATGTTTGATTTTGAGGGCACAGATGCTACATTAAACTGAGAGAAGAAGCAGCAGGATGAGACTCGCCCACCACACTAGCCACCACCTTTGCTGTCCAGACTCTGGGATACAACCTCACGACCAGATTAAAAGAGGAAAACCAGTTCAAGCCCAGGTAGGCAGCTCCCAGAAGCGGGAATCACTGGGAATTCGTCAGATAGAGTCAGGTGTTGGCCCTTCCCCCTTCCATTTTTTCGAGCCTGGTGGCTCTGCCCAGGAGCTGCCCTGGGGCAAACAGCCATAGCATGCAGTCTCAAACACGGCTGGGGAACCTGGAACTCCACTTTCTCCAGGCTCAGCTGACCATGGGGCTCACATGAGGACAGATGGGTTTCGGGAGTGGGCCCATCACCTCCGTGAGGTCCCGGAAGCAGCCGGATGAGACTCGCCCACCACACTAGCCACTACCTTCGCTGGTAGAAGCCCAGATCGAGCGAAAATATTCGCCCACCACACTAGCCACTATCTTCGCTGACTGGACGCTGGGATACTACCTCACGACCAGATTAACAGAGCAAAACCAGTTCAAGCCCAGGTAGGCAGCTCCCAGAAACGGGAATCACTGGGAATTATTCAGATGGAGTCAGGGATTGGCCCTTCCCCCCTCCATTTTGTTGAGTCTGGTGGCCCCGCCCAGGAGCCACCATAGGGCAACCAGCCATAGCATGCAGTCTCAAACGCGACTGGGGAACCTGGAACTCCGCTTTGCCCAGGCTCAGCTGACCATGGGGCTCCCAGGAGGACAGATGGATTTTGGGAGTGGGCCCATCTCCTCTGGGGAAAACCAGAAGCAGTCGGATGAGACTCGCCCATCACACTAGCCACCACCTTTTCTTTCCGGACTCTGGGATACTACCTCATGACCAGATTAACAGAACAAAACCAGTCCAAGCCCAGGTTGAGGCGGCCGCAAGCGGCTGCGCAGTCCATCAAAGTAGTGGAATCAGTTATGTCCTTTAATGCACTGCATTCTATGATGTGCAGGATAGTTTGGTGGCAGGGAGAGATAGAGAGGAGAGAAAAGACATACAGAACCCGCCAAGTAGTTAAGGTGTGGGACGAGGGATGGATGTGGGGACATTGGTGATAGGTGATGGGTTCGGTTTGAGGGATGGGTGTTGGAACACTCTAGAACCAAAACTCTACAAGAGCATCTTGCAATTGTATGTCTAAAAGTGGTGTAATAAAATATGGGGGGAAAAAAAAGTAAACTGAGGGAGTCTGGAGCAACGGTAAGTGAGGAGGGGGCTTGCCTTGAGTCCAGATGGCAGAGCACCAAGTACTAAGTGAAGGACCTTGTTTTATAAAACAAAAAAAAAGTAGAAGCTCATAAGATACAGAAGCAGAAAAGCTCATTTAGATCTATTCTTATGTTAAAGTATGAACATTAATAAGTAGTGACATGTTTATAGTTGTATTATTTTGTACCCTCTTTCTGTGACAATGGTATTACTAACTGGGACTCCCCAGCACTGCTCAGGAGGTCCAGGGCCCTTTAGTGACCCTCAGGCAGCCAGGTCAGAGTGAACGGCTTACTTCAGCCCCGCAACCGAGCCCTAGAGAGCTGGGGTCAGTCAGGCCACCCAGCAGTGCTCAGGGACCAAACCCACGACAGGCACATACTAGGCATTTGTCCAACCACTGTACTAGCTCCCAGCCAAATGGCTACTAAAGTTTATAAATAACCAATATAAAATAATTAAGGGAAGACAGTTGAGGTGGCAATAAATGACAATGCGATCTTATTCTCTAACGGGAAAGATTCCAAGCCATGGGATTCATGCCCAAAAAGCAACGATGTCAAAGTTTTGCTTTGAACCACAGAATAACTAAATAGAAATTTTATCGCTGCAAAAATCTCTCGGAACCATTTTCTAGGCAGTTTAGGAAAACTTGGCTCAGACAAAGAAAGCCTGAGAATGCCTGAAACGTTATCAGTCCCTGTACCCTATCTTCCTGCCAAGCCCAAATAACCCAGGAAGATAAGACACCAGTCAGCAGACTCACACTTTAAGGCAGCTGATGTTAAAGCCCATGGAACCTCCAGCTCTTCTCAAGCGGCCAAGGAAAAAATCGGTCACAGACTCAGCCCTGTCGCTGCACAGAACCAACCAGTTGCTCAAAGACTTCGTGCTCAAAAGCTTGCACCCCTGAATGTTCTTGGACCAGTCAGCAGCAGAAGCAGGCAAACACTAGGACAAAATGATCAGGGTTGAGCAGCAGATTCACTGGGCACTGTCACCAAGGCAGGGCGAGCATCCTGGCTCTGCTCCTAGCTGCAGCTGCCTGGCTGGTTCCTCCACCCCAGGGCCTCTGCGGTGCACAGAGCAAGGCTCTCGGCTCTGTCTTAGTTGCAAGGCTGTGCTGCTCAGGCAGGGCTCAGGAGGCCTCCAGACAAGTAGGATCCAAGATGGTGGTGACTGTTCCTGGTTGTCACCCGAAAATATAGGTCCCCCTGCTAGGGTGCCATGCCAGTATAGCGACAAAGACCCCATGATGTGGCACCCACCAGCCACGGGGCTGTGCTATCATAGTACAGAGATCCTGTGATGTGACCCTGCTTGCACATGGACGCCTTGGCCAGCACGTGCACAGCCAAACCAGAAGGAGAAAGATGGTCCTCAGAATCATGCCTAGAAAGGGCAGGGCCACAACAGAGCAGTGACCAGATAGTCCCACAGGCCCTCTGACACATGAGCCACCTCCTGCTCAGCAGAGATGTGCTTTAAGGGATCGACCTGGCACTAACTGTGCAGTCTTGCAGGATGATTTTCTCTGCTGGCACCATCCGGTCCGTCACAGACAGCTGGCGCCCAAAGTGCAGCCCCCCCGTCTCCAGTTCAAAGCGCGTGTCCTTGTTTCTGCCAAGAGACAAGCTTTGGCCACGCGTGTATGGGCTGTTCCCGGCTGCCCAGAACCACATGCGTATGGGCTGTTCCCGTGCTGTGGCCCTGGAGATTGCAGCACACTTTCCTGGGCCACAGTAGGGGCTAACTTCCTCTCAGACCATGCTGTCTTCACTGCTAAGGGGCTGCAGGCCCACCCACCCATGGTTATGGCCCCACTACCTCTGGATGTCATCCACAAGCTGGGCCAGGCACTGCTGCCTCTCCAGAGGGCCCAGGCGCGTCTCCTCAGCCAGAGCCTTCATCAGGGGAAGTTGGAGATGGCCATGCTGCTGAGCCCTAGGAAACAGCATGAAGAGATTGAATAATACATTGGCGGGCCCAGGGTAAGTGTTTCCTCCAGGCGGCGAGCAGTGAGCAGCCTCCACGAGGACAGCCATGTGGCTTCCAATTTAGTTGTTTTGGCAACCACAGTGAGCAGGGAATTCTGGCTTTCCAGTGCAGGCTCTCAGGCATGCAAGGACATTCTCCGGTACCTGAGCACATTCCTGAATGTACCAGTAACGTGCTAAAAATCAGGCTCAGCAAAACAGGAGTTTGGTCAAGCAGCAGACATTGCCCAGGAGAGCCCCGTTTCTGCACGTGTGAGGGCGTCTCCTTCACTGGCATCTAGCTGCAGCCCTGAGCATGTACACATTCGCCTGCCACCTCCTCCAGCGCCACTTTCAGCTGCTTCATCCT
Organism: Cryptotis parvus; assembly: GCA_021461705.1. Lineage (NCBI taxonomy): Eukaryota > Metazoa > Chordata > Mammalia > Eulipotyphla > Soricidae > Cryptotis > Cryptotis parvus. The sequence goes on along the minus strand of JAJIBD010005859.1, from coordinate 14,244 downwards.
GAGGGCAGGCGGCCACCTCCAGAATGGTGTAGGCCCAAGTGGCAGAAAGCCAACCAGAGTGAGCACTCTCCCGGGGAGTCTATCCTTGGTCATTTCTGTTGCAGGACACCTAAAAGCCTAGGCCTCTGCATCTGCCCCGGATTGCCTCCTGCAGGTCACTTCATAGATAGGGGGTAGTCTGAATGTGGCAGTCTTATCTGACCATGTATTCTGTACTGGCTGGTATAAATATTCTCTCATGCTACCACAATCATCGAGGGACTAGCTAGATCTTACCAGCATATTTGCCTGGCCACGTTGGATCCTAAGTAATTAGACCAGAGAGAAATGCTGTTTGCCTCCAAACAAGCAAGCATGGCTCCCTGATAACTCAAAGGCAACTAAAATACAAAACTACTGTGAAGTAGACGAGACTCTTGTGAAGGCTTGGAGAAATATTTAACTGGCATTAGTATTAATCTTTGTTACAGAGAATGCCATCTCAGAAACCCCCTTCTCTACCATATAAAGGCAATTCCAGGCAGATCTTGGCTCAAGATATTAGGTGAGGTGCTGGGAGAAATTACCTGAGGGTATTTGATTCTTCCTGCCAGGGGAAGTTACATTTAGCTTATAGCTTCTCCCAGCTCTGCTGGGAGGCTTTTAATTAGCTCTGGGTCCTTGTAAACAACCAAATGGTCTCTTGATGTTGCTACAATTCTATAAAGCTATTTTCCTGTTTTCATCTCTAGATAGCCCAGCCCAGAATGGGCTTGGCTGGGAAGTTTGGGGGATTCCTAGCTATAAAATAAGCTGTAAGAAGAAAGAATCTCTCTCTTTTTCCCTTTTGCCAATTCGGCTTCCCTTGGTGTTTTGATTCTCTGTCCTCTCCATTCTCTGTTGGGCCTCAACACGTGGTGGCAGCCATCTTGGCCTACAAATAGCTGGGGCCTAGCTGGGAACCCAGAGTCTGGAGGTTTACCCTGCTCTTGGATTATATATTGGAACCTGTGATAGTAAAGCCCATTTAAAACTGCATCGGATTCCTGAGTCTTCATCCATTCCTTGTTAGCTTCGGAGGTAGAAGGGAACTTCGCTTCCCGGCACTGTCGGGGACCCTGGCGGAGCTCCCCAACACATTACTTTCTTTCTTTCTTTCTTTCTTTCTTTTTTTTTTTTTTTTTTTTTTTTTTTTGGGTCACACCCTGCGCTGATCAGGGGTTTCTCCTGGCTCTTCCCTCCGGAATTACTCCTGGTGGTGCTCACGGGACCATATGGGATGCTGGGGATCGGACCCGGTCAGCCGCGTGCAAGGCAAACGCCCTACCCGCTTGACTATCGCTCCGACCCCCTATCCTTGCTCATTTCTTTAACTACAACTCCATCTGTTTCCCCATCCATGATTTAAGCAATACAAAGTGTTTAGGGTCTAGGCCTTCCTTCTGCCTTCCACCCTCTGTAACCAATGGATGATATTAACAGTCCTGAGATAATGCTCAGGTCCTTGACATATGACAGAACCCCTGAGCCAGCAAACATGGAGGCATCAAGCATGGCACACACAGAGGAACCCAACACACACACACACACACACACACATACACACACACAGAGTATCTTTTTTTTTCTTTTTTGGGTCACACCTGGATTTGAACTCAGGAATTACTCGTGGTGGTACTCAGAGGGCCATATGGGGTGCTGTGAACTGAACCTGGGTCAGCTGTGTGCAAGTCAAACACCCTACCGGCTGTGCTACCACTCCAGCTCCATGCACACAGTCTCACAGACAGAGTCATACACAGTCTCTCTCACACACACAATATCACACATAAATAGTCTCGCAGACCCATAAACACAGGTTTACATAGACACACACAGTTACACACACAGCCTTACACACACGCAAATTCACACACAATCTCACCCAGTCAGAGTCACAGAGTCTCACACACAGTCTGACACACACAGTCCCACACACAGTCTCACAGAGTCACACACAGAGTCTCACAAGTCTGACAATCACAGCCTCTCTCAACACATACATAGTCACACACATGTTCTCCAACAAAGTGCCTTCAACAGGTTAAAGCCATCTCACTTCTTATAAAAGAGGACTTAGGAGAGGGTGACGATCATTTAGCACTCAGCTTTAGGAGAGTAGCTGGAGCTGATTTCATGTCAAAGTAATGACAGAACACATGAGGCAAAGGCAAGAGCTAACCGCACTGTCCCAGCACTGTCCAAATGCTTCCACTCTGCCCAGATCAGCTGCTCCCAGAACTAAACTCGACATGGCTACAGCTCATGGAAGGACACTGCCGCTGCTGAGCTGGAAAGGGAATAGCACCTTTACCTGTCAGAAAGCACAGCTCAGGCAGCAGGTGGACCAGCTGTTCCTCAGTACTGTCTCTTCTCTTGCTTCTCAGCAGACTAACCAGCATGGGTTCACTGAGGTCAGACACGGTGATGTCATACAGCTATAGAAGGCAAGAGGACCGGGAGGTCAGGGTGGGGACACCAATGAGAGGCTTGGCACAATCACCGAAGCAGCCTCCACTGGATGGGCGAGCATCTCAGCTCAACAAAACACATTTCCACCAAGTCCTCTAGCCTCTGAGTTTCGGCCAGCGCCCTAGGTTGTAGGCCCTGTAGTTCCTGATCAGGGTGGTTCTGTGGCTTTGCTCTCTCTGGGAATGAGCTGCCTTCTGGCACTTCAGTCGCTTCCTTTTTTCCTGTGAGATTTTCCCCAGAGTCAGGGGACCTACAGCTGCTCCGTGTCCAGGAGAATGACCTTGGTGGCTCCTGCACTGGCTCCCAGCAGTGGACGGAGAGGAACAGTTGCAGGTGGAGTAAAAAGAAGGCAGAGCCATGAGTCTGTATCCGGGAAGGCAGGTGTGGTCCAGCTGGGGGGTCAGGGTGGAGCACTGCCTGGAGATCCACACCTGCCCCAAGTCACTTGGTCACTTCTGACCATGTCCATGATATGTTTTCCCAGCACAGGGACGTCAGTTCCCTGAGAACTTCACGTTGGGACCTCAAGGTATACATAAATCTTTTCAAATCCAAGGTTTTGTGACTTTGAGACAGATGCCAGAAGTGGGGACTCTGGGTCACACAGAAGCTCAATTCTTGGGGGTGTTGGGGTTTGGTTTCTGGAATTCTTGAGGGAGTGGCCCAGGATGGCCCATATCTGAGAGGGAAGGGGGCCACACAGGGCAGCCAAACAGAGGGAGGAGGGAGGAAGGAGGAGAAGAAGGTTGGGATTCACACAGGGAGCAGAGAGACCTGGAAATGGTTGAGCAGCAAAGTCTCACTCTGGGCTGTGCTCTGGGGAGGGGCCGGGAGGGAGAAGACGGGATGGAGGTGGGGTGGCCCCTGCAGGAATGAAGCCAAGGAATGCTGGAGTAGCTCCTACCTGCTTGGAGTACTCGGCGTAGGTGAGCTGGGTGCCATCCCGCTTCTGGAAGGTGTGTGTGGGCTTCACTGGCCAGTCAATGTCGTCCACACGGTATGTCCTATTATTGTACCTGAAGACAGGGAGACAATGGCGGTTCTCTTCAGAACTTAGGAGTGTTTCTCCATGTGTTTCCGCAGAGCGATGAGATGCCAGCGTTTGGCAGTCAGCGATGGCACTTGAGAAAGACTCACTCAAGTGACTGTGCCCATCTGCTGGGCATGCTGGAGGCCACGGAGCCACACCCAAGACAGTCTCCGCCCGAACTGCAGAGACCAGATCTCAGTGCGAGGCTGTCCCTGCATGTGGCACCAGTGTCTGGGTCCAGGACCCCCGGAACCAAGAGCGCCCGAGGCCAAGTAGGAGTCAGTGCCATCACCCAGCCAGTGGCCACTGCAGACCACTAGTCCCCTTCGCTCTGAGAGACTGACCGCAACCTCTGAGCACGACTGTGGCCGGGTTCCCAGTGCCCGCAGAGCCTCAGTGCAAGGCAGGAACTGCGTGGACAGCAGACGAGCAGGCCAATGGGAGGAGGGCGGCCACTCTCCACGGCGCTGCTGGCCTCACTGTCCCACTCCCACTGTCATCCCAAACAATACTCAGGCCTCACCTGGTCAGCACAACAAGCACAATCAACTGCTTCTCACAGGTCTAGGGAAAGCTGGGCCCGTCATCTCAGCGGCAGAGAACAGCCATGAATTCCAGAACAGTCTCGTTCGGAGAACCTTGTAGCTCATGTCGGCGTGAAACAGGACTCTGTTCGCCAATTGGGAAACAGAAATGGCAAATCCAGGCCAAAGGGACAACCTAAAAAAGATTTTTTTTTTCTGAAATTGATTATACTGGAAAGAAACCACAAACTTTTGTCCTGGTATCCCAGACCCACTCTTGGCTCAGGACGTTCTCTGGGGTCCCCGTGGGACCCCAAGGGGGTCAGAATCCTTCACTGAAGCGCCCTTGGCCCAGAGCTGTCTCCCCAGTAAGGAGGACCCTGAAGGGCAACTTTGCTGCCAGGCAGCGATGCTGGGTCTGACTCCGGCTGCTGAAGGCACACAATCATGAGGACGGTATAGGCAGTCCTGAGGAAGGAACAGATGGCCATAAGGACAGGACAGCTAGCCCTGAGGATGATTAGCCGGCCCTGAAGACAGAGCAGGAAGCTGCCTCCTCAATGTGCGCAGAGGAGAAAAGCCACAGCAGAGACCCTCCCACACTGCAGTGCCCCAGTGAGTCTTGAGTAAGAAAAAAGGCACGAAAACGGCAGGAGGAAACAGATGCCATTTAAAGAACACCGTTTCCATTTTGTGTGCTGACATAGGCTAGCTTCAAGACAAGCAGAGGCGCCCGCCCAGTGCCGTGGGCCCCCAGGCTGTCTCATTCAGGTGGAGGAGAGGTGACAAGGACAAGGGTGGATGGCGATGGAGCACTGAGACCCCAAATCCACACACCCCCTGCTCCAGCCTGGCCGCTCTCCCTCGGAGTCTTGCACCTGGCTCCCGGTGCCCTGCACTTCTCCTGCTGCACATTTTGGGGGCTGCGGGCACACATGAGCCTCAGCCATGCACTTTCCTGCTGCCTTGTCTTAAGGTGAGAACCAAGGGTTTCTCCACCAGGAAGTTTCGCAGCAGGCCCGGCTCTGTCCTCCCTGGTGATTTCCTGTCTGCTGCCAGGCCCACTTCCCGTCAAAGCAACAGCAGCCAAAGCGGTTTCCATTCTTCCCACCTTTCCCAGTTCATGCTGGCGATACGGGAAAGGACCCAGCACACGGACTGAAGAAAGACGCTGCAAGCCTCGCCTCCTGTCACAGTGAAGCCTGAGGGTGGGCGGGGCTGCGGATCGCTTGTGTGTGAGGTCTGAGTTAGATTTCCGGCACCACATGGGCCCCGATCCCAGACAGACCCTCCCAAACCAAAACCCAGCAAGAAGCAGTCCCTGGCTGTTAATGAGCTCCCTCCTGGCTTTCGCTGGACTTGTCATTGGCTAGCACCACGGGTTACCCCAAGACCATGGTGAGCTACACAGGAGCAGAATCTGAGGTGCAGGAAGTAGAAGTCGACCTACTTGTGCTGGGGAATGTCCACTGGCTGAGAAGGGTTATAGAAGTTCCGTCCAATCTGGTACAGGGACAACTTTTCTAAAATCCTGGAAATAAATATTTTTAATATCTGGTGTACATCAATCAATAACCATGTTTCTAAGCCTGTACCTAGGCCTGGAGCCCGAGTCACCCATGGACAAAGGACAAGGCTGGCCCACATGGGGAGCACAGAGGGCAAAGCACTGAGCTAGGCTGGAGGTGGCAACCCCCACACCTCACCCAGACAACCCAGGATGACAAGGGTCAAGGGTCGGAGCCGGGACAGCAGCGGGTATTATCCGCCACCCGTCAGAGGGGCTCTCCCTCAGGCCTCAGTGGCTACCCTGGCCCTAGAGCCAGGTCAGGCTTTGCACCTCCCCAGGCCCTTACTTTCTGAAGATGAGGTTGAACACCTGCGTGCACACAGGGGAGCTGGCCGGCAGCTGCCTCGTCAGGGACACGGTCATCTGCACTGTCTCGCCTCTCTGGGTCACTGCGGACAGTTCCATGACCTGCAGGAGAGGGACTCTCTCTGTTGGAGAGGACCAGCAGCGCCCCCTCCCCCACTCCCATCTACCCAATTCCTTTGCTGTCAGCCTGAGCAAGGGAAAGAAGAAAGAGGGAAGGTGTCAGCCATGAGAAAGTCAGTGCAAAGCACGGGCAAGCATCAGGGGCAGAGCAGACTGGGACACGCCGCACACTGCAAGCACTCAGGGAGATGGCTCCATGCCAGTCTGTACCCTGTACCTTTTCTTCCAGCTCTTGCGAGAGGAAAAGGGTGAAGCCATCGAGGCTCTGTTGGAGAGTCTGCTGTGACTGCAGAGCAGGGCAGTTCTCAGCCTTCAGGACTCCACGTCGGGCTGGAATGTCGCGTGGTACTGGGACAGCTGCCAGTCCAGGGGCAGCTCTAGGCAGAAGAGGTTCGCAACCAGCTTCACAGGCACCTCACTGCATCCTGAGGCAGGAAAAGCACCATCATGACCCTGAATCACACCATGGTCATGTTAATGGTGCCAAAGGGTCAGTTAAGTGGTCACTACTGTGAAAGGAAGAAAGCCTGAGAATTCACAGCTGGGCGCTGGGTGGGAGCAAAAGGGCCCCTTAAGGCCTATCTTTTGGTCGGCCTCAGGCAGTCCAAATCCTACCACCCCGCTCTCCCTCAGAACCTTCTGTCCCCCTGAAATCAGCTCTGTGCTCCCCAAGGCTGTACTCAGACAGTAGCCGGTTCTCATCATGAGTACAGCCCCCAGCCTTGGAGAAGCCCAGACGTCCCATGGGCCACGTTTCTGGAGGCCTGGGAACAGCTGGCAAGAAGCGAGAATGACAGCCCTGCTGCGTGCCAGGCAGAGGGCTCAGCACGGCACAGCCCCCCCCATGACCTCACTGTTGGGCAGAAGCTGGCCGCCTGGTCTAGCAGTGGGAGGTGGTTAGGGTTTGGGCATGCGGGCATGGAGCACCAGCATTTTCTCATGTGTGTGAGAGCTGCCACTCTTGGGAGGGGGTGACTAAGTTCCAGAGAACCCAGTGAGACAACAGACCCGCTTCCCGAAAACATGCGTGCCTGTAACAGTGAGAGCAAACCTGGGTGAGCCTGGGGCCTGGGCAGATCCTAAGACAGGCACATTCTCTGCTCACAGCGGAAGTTCAGAAAAGCCCACTTTCCCATGGAAGAATCGGGTTGAGGGACCGAGAGCTGTTCTTAAGCACGTGCTCTACCTCTGAAGACTCAAATCCAGCCCCGCTTTCCTATGGTCTCCCGAGAACCACTGGGTCCAGTTCTGATGACCCTCAGCTGGCTTGGGTCTAAGTTCTGACAGAAGTATTGCTGGGTGTGACCCCTTGTCCCCTGAGCACCACTAGGGATACCCCAAAAATTAAAGAGGAAGAAGAAAGTCCTACTTAGAGACCCTCCTGAACACAGAGAGAGGGAGGAGAAATACAAAAAGAAAAAATCATTTTTGTGGGGCTGGGGCCATAGCACAGTGGGATGGGCGTTTGCCTTAAACGTAACCAACCCAGGTTCAATCTCCAGCATCCCAAATGGTCCCCTGAGCACTGCCAGGAGTAACCCCTGAGCATTGCTGGGTGTGACCCAAAAAGAAAAAAAAATTCCCAAAGTAAAATATAACTTAGGGGAAAATAGTGGGTTACCAATAAATATCTTTAGTTAACATTTTAATTTGTGTGTTTTTAGAAACAAAAGCACCTATAGCCAGATTTAACCACATTCAAAACCTTGTGAAGGCCTGCAGTTACGGCACCGACCTTGCACGTGGCCAGCTTGGGTTCCAGTCCCCGCACCTCATACAGTCCCAAGTCCCACCAGGAGTCACCCCTGAGTCAAGGCCATGAGTGAGCCCTGTACCGAGTGTGACCCAAAACTGACATGGAAAGACAAAGAGTAAGCGAGGCTGGTACCTGCTTTGCTGTCCCTCATGTGGGCCAGTGTCTCTCGGGTGCAGACAGCCAGATCCACAGAGTCTCGTCTGAGTTTCCTGCCTCTGGCACCCTCAGCCACAATGTCTCCAGCTAACCTCGAAGAGAAGCTGTGTGGGGGAAGTGTTTCCTAACAGGTCACTTCCCAGTGTTCTACCTAACGGGTTCCCAGCGCTAGGCACTGTCGGCAGCTTTAGTGCTGTGCCTCCGTGTCCTCAAGAAACACGACCAACTCGGAGACAATTCAAGGGCCACAGGAGCCGACGCTTTCCTGCTGAGGGTGCTCAGCAGTCACCTCCTCACTCACCTCTAGGTGCTATCTCAGGGGCTCCCTGGGGGTCCACGGCTGGGGGGCACCTTAGACTCCTCCTCAAGGAGGTTGGCAGGAGGACGCTACAGAGGCAGAAAGGGGAGGGGGTCGCTGTGAGGAGCACAGAAGGGCCCATAGGCCAGGGGGTGCAGGGCAGAAGCCATCGGGCAGTGACTGGGCAGAGGCCATGGACAGGGCAGTGACTGTCCCCAAGGTGCAGGCAGGGGCAGCAAGTACAGCAAGAAGTGGGTGGTAGCAGGGAGACAGGGAGACCAGCAGCAGTAACAGACACAGAGGCACCCCACTCGGACCCCCTCAACTCTGCCTGCGTCCAGCAAGTAGAGGTCTTTTCTGCTGCCAGAGGAGCAAGGAAACCTTCCAGAGGACCAGGGGCTCCTATGCCAAAGGCGGGGTTGTCCAGCGCCCCAGGGGTGTCCAGGGCCAGGAGCATGCTGGAGAGACTGAAGGACTGAGAGTGAAGTGGGCGGGAAGTTGGGGGTAGAGAGGAGATGTCCCCCCACCTCCAGAGGGAACCCCAGCGGTACCCACCAGTGCCCTAGCCTGGAGCAGCTCCACCTTCGCCTGGGCTTGGACTGGGCTGCTGGCCCCGCGACGTTTGCTGGGCGCCGCTCGTGCTGCCCAGAACAAAGAGTGCGGTGTGGTGCGGGACTTGGGTTCTGGCGTGCTCACAGCCCTGAAGAGCTGAGGCTTCTGCAAGGGTCAGGGAGCTGCGGGCGGATGGGAGTGATGGGGGAGAGCCTGAGTGGGTGCGCTCCAGTATGGGAGTGATGGAGGGTGGGGAGGGTACGGGGGGAGGGAGGGCAAGAGGGAGTGATCTGGAGGGCGTGGGCGGGCGGGTATGCGGGGCATGGAGGTGGGCTCACCAGTGCCTGATGTCGCTGTTTTTTAACTTGTCCCCTGCCGGACAGGGTCCAGGAGAGCCAGGCGGTAAAGGAGTCCTTGCTCCCGAACTTCGTGGGCTGGTCCGCCCCTCCTCCCTCCCCCCCTGTAAGATTTGGAGCCTGTGCCTGTTTTAGGTTTGGGCCACTCTTGCTGCTGGCGACCAGATCTGGCGCTGCGCTGTCCCCACATACTGAGTCATTGCTCTCTGTCTGTCTCTCTGTCTCTCTGTCTCTGTCTCTGTCTCTATCTCTCTGCTCTGTCTGTCTCTGTCTCTCGCTGTCTCTGTCTCTGTCTCTCTGTCTCTGTGTCTCTCTGTCTGTCTCTGTCTCTGTCTCTCTCTGTCTCTGTCTCTCTCTCTCTCTCTCTCTCTCTCTCTCTCTCTCTCTCTCGAGGTGCTGGTGTCTATGCACATATAGATGAATAGGGCTAATTTGGAATTCCACAACATTGTACACCAATGATAAACTGATGAAGCAATTTTTTCCAGGACTGGAGCGATAATATAGCAGGTAGGATATTTGCCTTGCCACGTGGCCAACCTGTGTTAGATACCCAGCACCACCTAGAATGATCCCTGAGCCAAGAGTAAACCCTGAGACTGCCAGGTAGAACTAAAAGCAAACACATAGGCACGTACATGTTTATTTACACTATATGTTTACAGGCATATAAATTGATATAGTGTATAATTCTGTGCTGAAACATTTAAAATTTTACATTAGATAAATCCTACAAGTGTAAAATTTAATGAGTGAAGAGAATTAAGAAAAAATTAAGGAGAAATTCTGTAAATGCCAATAAATGCATAAAAAGCATGTTTTTGTTTTTGTTTTTTTGTTTTTTTTGATTGGGGTCACATCCGAATGCTCAGGGTTTCTCCTGGCTCTGCACTCAGGAATTTCTCCTGGCGGTGCTCAGTGGACCATATGGGATGCTGGGGATCGAACCCGGGCCCGCACAGGCCGGCCCCATGCAAGTCAAACGCCCTACCTGCCGGACTATCGCTCCAGCCCATAAAAGTGTGTTTGATCTCTAGAAAGAGAATATCAGCTTTAGAAAAATATATTATAAAGGGGCCGGAGTGATGGTCCAGCGGGTAGGGCGTTTGCAACTTGCGGGCCTGTGTCAGTCCGAGTTCAATCCCTGGCATCCCATATGGTCCCCTAGCACCACCAGGAGTAGTTCCTGAGTGAAGAGCCAGGAGAAACCCCTGAGCATTGCCAGTGTGAACCAAAAAAAATTAAAAAAAAGAAAATATATTATAGATACTTCTTAAGTGCGCTAATAAGTAGGAGGTTGTAGCAAAAATCTTTATAGATGTGAAAAACCCCACCTCAGATAAAGAACACTTACTATACATGAAATATCAATTCATTATTGTGAATACACAAAACACTTCATGGAGTGGGGAGTAAACATCCCTTCCTTTACTCTAGTAGAGGACACCTCCAGTGCCATTAGTGAATGCTGCACTCACTACCATGTGCTTAGATGTTTGTCCTGTCCTCAAAAGAATGTCCCCTAATGCGTCTTGGAAGACTGGTTTCAAGGTTGTCAATCCCCTAAGCTGCCCCTGTCTGTGAAGCTCCGTGTCTCTCCTTCAAATCTGAATGAACGTTTAGCTGGACAGAGTGTTCACAGTGACGTGTTCCTTTCATGAGATCTTTCACTGTATCTCTCCATTCTCTTCTGGCTTGTGGCATCTCATTTGATCTGCTGTGAGTCTTATGGATTTTCCTTCCCTGTGAAACTTCCCTTTGTGATATCACTGCTTTCTCTATTTTTTATTTTGTTGTAGCTGTTATTGTTGCTTTTAGTATCAAATTCAATGCTCAGGGGTTACTCCTGGCTCTGCACTCAGGAATTACTCCTGGTGTTGCTCAGGGGACCATACGAGATGCTGCGAATCGAACCCAGGTGGGCTGCATGCAAGGCAAATGTCCTACCTGCTGTACTACCGCTCTGGGCACTTTCTGTTTCCCTGTCATTCTGAGCACAGTGTGTCTTGGAGTTTTCCTAGTAGAGTGTGTGTTCCCTGGCACTCTTCAAACCTTGCACTTGTCTTTGGGAGATTAATCTCCCCTGGAGGGGTAGGGCAGGAGCCTGGGGCTCACTCCAAACAGGGTCAGTTGAATCGACAAGGGTCAGGGAGGCTGTGGGACAAGGGGCTAGAAGCAGGAAGTGAGATTTCTGACTGTTTCACCTGGCACTGGTTGCAATTACAGGGTGGGGTTGTCTCTAGCTGCTGAGAGGGCCACTTCCCCAGGAGTCCTGTGGATCAAGACTTTTGTCCTGCATTCTCCCCACTAGAACAATACTTTCTTGTACATCACTGCACCGAGCCCTGCACCTGTGGAGAAGGCGCTCAGGAAATGTCTGATCACTGCCACTGAGTTCCTGTCCCTCCACACCCCCAAGGCCCCTCAGAGATGTAGCTAAATGCATTAACCACACACCCTGTTCGAATCCCCTCTTACACCCTACCTGACTGGCTGACAGAGTTTACACCCTACTTTCCCACAATTTAATTATTTCTTTTACACCTAGAGTGAGCTACTCCCTCAAAGTGGCTCATGGAGGCTTCTGTGTGGGTGTTCTACTTGCTCAGGATCTGACCTCACGAGCGACATAAAGATCAGACATAATTCAGACTAACACGTTGAACGCTCTTGGCCTAGATACCATTTTGTTCAGTATTTTAGGTAAGATTCATCGACTTTTTTAAAACAAGAATTCAGACCCAGTTCTTTTACAATGATCTGAACTAGTTTGGTGAATGTTGGTTCTCTGGGGGCCCAAGCAGAGCAGGAAAAGTGCCAGTTGCCCACATGCTCACTACTGTTGGATGACAGGCTTAGCTAGCTTGGGAGCTTTTGCTGTTTTATCTACTCACAGCTTAATCTATTTACATGTTCTTAAGTCAAGGTTTATACTAATGAGATCTCTCTCCTATATAAACACTGATGTGTTTATATAGGAAGCACTGATGTGTTTATATAGGGTGTGGTAGTTACAGAAGTAACCCTGACTGAATGAGTAACTTCTGCCTATTATTATACACAGGAGCTGCACAGGAGGAAGAGAGCAGCATGGAATGCCTTCAAAGGCATCAAAGAAATAGCTAAAAGGACAAAGAACCTCCGGCTCCAGGCACATCTCTTTGACTCCACCAGTTCTCCCTGCATCAACATACGCCTCAGAGACCTGGGCCCTACGAAAGCAGGATGAGAATGCTATTCGGGTCTCCCAGAGAGGAATCAAAAAGAGCTATGCGTGGAATATCACATCTCACTCAAGTGAGAGAAGGAATCCGAGTTCTGACCTCTGTCACTATTCCAGAATCAGGGACGCTGTCTCGTTTGCCAAGGCATCGAAAATCAGATGGGCTGGACATGTAACGCGATTTGGAGACAACCGCTGGACTAGAGCTGTTACCGACTGGATCCCACGGGATGTCAAAAGATCACGTGGTTGCCCACCTACAAGATGGTCAGACTTCCTTGTAAGACCCTGAAGGAATGGTTTGGGGCTCTTCATATTCCTGAATCAACCAGATGCCATTGGGCTACATTGGCACGTGATAGGGTCCAATGCAAATGTTACTGGTGCCCGCTCGAGCAAATCGATGAATACTTGGGATTCAAGTGATCAAGACTTCTATGTTATCTAGTTTGGGCACAGCTCCTCTTTATACCCATTGCACCCAGCATGGGACAGTTTGAATTTACCAGGAGACTACCACCTTGGCTAGGTTGAGACTAACATTTAAGATTATAGGAAGGATCATAATAGTTTTTCCCCTCACGCAGGCGAGTGTGACCCTGCCTTTCAGTATACAGAGATCAAGATACTCAGAATCACCCTGGTGCAGATAGTAAATAAGAAGGAAATTGTGGGTACCATCTAGATTACATGAAACACATAGAATTAAGATGCATTACTTTATACCAGCCCCCTCTCTCCAGTATTTTACATAAGAGATAATCTTGGAAAAAGTGATTAGTCCTTGGTGTAACCCTTTGTTTATACGTATAATAGGGTTGGCACCACCCTTCTACACTCTTCTACTATGCTTAGAAGCTGTTTAGGGTTCATTGTTGACAGGACCCTCCTGTCAACAGTTAGGATACTTTGGTGTATATCAGGGGACTGACTTGAAGCACCCGCCCCTTTTTGGGTGTGTCTCCTCTATGGTAGGACTTTCTCTCAGGTGAGATCCCTCTCTCTGTGGTGGATTCCCTCTGGTGGGATCCTCTTTGGTGGGAGACTTGGGCTCTCATGTATGGTCTAGTTCTGACCAGAGCTAGAGTTCTTTCATTATACTGGATTGCATTGGTAGAGCTTTTGTACTATTAAAAGTCTTTTTTGGAACTGCGCTGGACTTGTGAGCTCATGAGCAGCCTGTCCTGATACTGTTAGGGGACCCCAGGGCTCCCTCACACATTAGAGCACATCTTTCCTTCAGGGAAACGAGGGCAACACTGGTGAATGTGGCTATAAAGGGCCAAACTCTGGGGCCAGGATGCGGCTCAATGGAAGGCACTTACTTGGCATGTGTGAAGCCCTGGGTTCATCCCCAGCCAGCAGAGCAAACCAAAACCAACTTTTCCAAAAGTGAATATTGAGCAGTTAAGTGTTCTAGTGGAAATACAAAGCAAAACACAACACAACTGCAGTGAATGGGAGGACTCCAAAATGAAAAAAAATAATATATATATTAAGAGACGGTCGCTGGAGGACTTGCATCAACAAACTGCAGGGCAGCCTGTGCTTCCCCCCAACACACTTGTGGCCCTCCCTGTGCATCCCCGACATGCTCATGGCCCTCCTGTGCATCCCCCAGACATGCTCATGGCTCACCCTGTGCTTCTCCCTACATACTAGTCGCCATCGCTGAGTGTCTGGTTCTCCTTGGCAAGCTGAAATTCGTGACTTCACTGACAGGTACCACAGAGCCTGTCCCTCCTACCATTCACTGTCGGTGCTCCAACAGTATCTGCTTCACTCTCTGGCTTCCCACTGCTCCCCTGGCATACCTTCATCCTCCTTTGCAGACCATCACCATTCGCTAAGGTGCTCCTGGGA